>SJYO01034137.1:2082577-2213413 GCA_006410555.1 Capra ibex | reverse complement strand
GGAGGGGAGGGGGAAGGAAGGAGGAGGGGGAGGAGGAGGGAAGGGGGAGGGGGAGGGAAGGAGGGTAAGAGTACCCAAGGAGATGACTCGTTCACTAATAATTTCCCGGTCTCGGTCCGTGTGACAGCCCCTTGTCGGGGGTCCGGTCTCCGTCTTCCAGTTCTCTATTAATATTTGCGATGAGGGTTCTTTGTCTACATCTTTTGTTTGAGTACCAATGACCCCCACTCCCCCTCGCTCTCTATTCGACTTCCCAACCGCACTCGTGGCAATACAGTTCGTCTATTGACCCTTCCTGAGACGTGTCGTGTCCCTTGAGACGAGCCGCCAGACATTGCGGGATGTACCCTTGTCCGAGAGTTTTCTCGCCGGCGCACACGTGCGCATTGGCGGAGTGCGACGACGCGGGGGCTTTCGTCGGGACGTTTGGTTGGATTGCTCTGGCTCTCTGTTCTTTCTGGTTCGAGCCGACTGTCGGCGCCTCCGGGCGGTGGACGGCCCGCGACGAGGCTCCCACAGTTTGTGTGTGAGGGAATCTGACGTGGCTGGTGAGACAGGGGTGTACGGCTGTTCCTGTGACTGCGGGTGCGTCTCCCGCACATCGCACGGGCACCGTCGTCGGTCGTGTTCGGGCGTGGGGCCGGTGAGACGACGTCTGTCGCGGGACCCTCCGACTGGGTCCCGCAAACGCAAAGTAAAGCTACCACTTTCACTGCGACGGTTCCACATCCCGCTTCCGACCTCACCTCCGATCTCTGTCTGTCGGTCCGGTCCCCTCGCCGAGCGCTTCGGGCCCCTCCCCGTCTGCGGGGTTGTCGTCCTTCCCCCGCTCCCGAGGCCCTTCCGACCTAGGCTTGCACCGCAGACTTGGTTCCAGCCTGGGCCTCTACTAAGGCTCCAAGCACTGAAACCTATGACCCGACTTCCCTCCTTGGATGGTCGTGTCTCTGTGAGTTCTCCGCCTTGTTGTTGTTGTTTTTTCTCCGTCTTGTCCAAGCCTTCCATGCAGTTCCACAGGGTCGCTTTTGTTAAATGAGCTCGGTTCTTTACTCCTAGAGTGTGACTGTCACTCACTGCGGGGTTTGGGATCTAGTGGGGGTCTGAGCTCCTGGACGTCTCGAGTCGCACGTCTTATTTGCGAGTGCTGATGCTAGGTAAAGTCGTTCCTATGTTTCGCGTGAGACGCTTCTCGTTTCCGTGTCTCCCCTCTGCAGGACCCCTTTGGCCGTGTCCGAACGGTCTCAGCGGCGGGTCCCGGCGGGTCCCGAAAGTGCCCACGGACGAGTGTGTCCGACGGGGACGGACCGAGCGTGGTTTGAGGGTCTAAGGAAGGTAGTCGTGTAACGAATACGTCGAATCATATGTACTACTCAGAGACGTTTGGAGCGGTTGGGGCTCAGAAGTCTGTGGTCGGTTCCCGCTCGGAAAAGAGGAAGGAAGGGGAGGGAAGAAGACCGACATGACCCAGAAGGAACGACGGAGGTCCAACAGAGGTCAGCACCCGAGTCAACGGGACGCCGCAGACCCTAGAATTAAGAGACTGGACCCTAACTTGGGTGCGGGGGACGTGACCTTCTTTCTAAGAATTGGCGACCTGGTGGTACGTTCAGGTGTTCGTTCCGAAAGATTCTTCTCCGGTCTATCCAATTAAAAAAAGACAAGTTTTCCTGTTGTTTATAAACTCAAAACATGTCCGTTACAAAATAAATGTGTGATCCCTTAAGAACTTGTTACAAGTCTAATATTTCGAATTCGGTCGGGAAAGGAGTCTGGACTTATATTGTGGGTTTTGTTTGTCGTTTGTGTTTCGTGGCCCGTCCCGCTCGTCCAGGGCTCCGACGGAGGTCGGGGGAGCGACAGGTCAACCTCGCGTCCGAGCCTCTGCTGTGCGACGTAAAGTAATAATTCCTTTCGTTTGTGCTCCAGACGACGTCTTAGTTTGTGTTAATTTTGAAATTAATTGACTTTGGGTCGATCGGGGGTAGTAGTTTATTTTTGTAAACGTCCGTCGCCCCTTCCGTCTCCTCTCTCTAATAAAGGGAAACTTCCCCTTTCCCCGTTCGGTCTGCGAGGCCAGTCCCCAAGTAAGTTTCGTTAGTGAAGGACGCCGAAGAGGTCCCACCTGTGTATAAAATGTGTTATCAATGTGTGTCTTCCGACTTCCCGTCTGACGGTGTGGGAGGTTGTGTAGTTCTTAAACAGATCGTAAAAGATTGGTAACCGTCTTTTGTCTGTGTCTCCATTCCAAATTGTTACCTTTAAGTTTGTGCTCCGCGCCGTCAATTCCAGACATTGGCTCTACGGGCCCAAAGGGTGTGAGGCGTAATTGAACCCAAAGCCCCACACTTCTTAGAGAGGTCGTCAAGGAAGGCGTAACGGGTCTGTGACGAGGGGCGCGACGTCTACCTTCGGAGACACTGACTCGACTAGGGGTTAGCAGTACGTTCTTAGCCTGGGTTCCCTGGAAGCCTGGAAGTGCCTTTACTTCCAGGTCGCTAATTCTAAGACGTGTGGACTGCGTCCCCCGTACCCCAGCTAAGGACCAGCCCCTTGGTTCTAGGACGTGCGACGTCGGTTTTCAATTTTATTGCTTCGTAAGAATTTTTTTTTTTGTTTTTTGGTCTTCGATCTGGGTCCAAAATAGTCGTCCCCTTGTTTAGGGAGTACCCAGAGGGACGAGTGTGGGTCGAGTCAAGTCAAGTCAAGTCAGTACAAGTTGAGAAACACTGGGGTACCTGATGTCGTGTGGTCCGGAGGGACAGGTAGTAACTGAGGGTCCCAGGTGGGTTTGGGTACAGGTAACTCAGCCACTACGGTAGGTTGGTAGAGTAGGAGACAGCAGGGGAAGAGGAGGGTGGGAGTTAGAAAGGGTCATAGTTCCAGAAAGAAAAGATTCCTCAGTCGAGAAGTGTAGTCCACCGGTTTCATGACCTCAAAGTCGAGTGTGGATCCCCGTGTCCTTTCGGACGAGAGGATCATTGTTTCTCGACGGAGTGGAGTCAGTTGCAAGGTCCATTTTGTCCTTCCGGCTGCCACACGCCTTCTTCTGCGACTGATTCTACGTCCGTGGACCCGGTTCTCGGTTTGCTTTGTGTGGGCTCCTACGTAGGCTCCGTTTTTTCTGACTGCGTAATCCTCTTATCCACACTGTCGATCTTTTGGGTAGGGCTCCTACGTCTCACGGGACCGGAGTGAGGCGGGCTCAGGGCCGGTTTGGACGGCTCAAGATCCTTGCTGTAGTGAGTGTCCCGTCGACCTGGCTCCGCGTTTCAAGGAAGAGGCTCAAGTTCTCTCTTCGACGCAAGACTAGTGTGATGGGTGGGTGCAGGGTCTGAGACCGAAATTCTGCCCAGTTCATTCTTGCGCGAAAGTTCCCTCCGACAGAGACATACGAGTATTATCTTGCCCACAAGTCAAAACAAACAAACCTTACAAAAATTAACTTATATTAAATTTTAATATAAAGTTAAAATATGATGTTATATCATTATATTGATTTTTAATCATAAAAATAAAGGTAAGGACTGGAATCGGTTTTTTTTCTTTTTTTCCTTTTTTTGGTTCCTCGGGTCATTCATGTTTATATCCAGTGACTGACGTCACAGACTTCTTGGGGTCCTGTAGGTGGATGTTGAGGTTCCGGATTTGACCCAACAGAGTGACGGAACTTCTTTTGGCTATTTGATAAAGACCTTGTTTTCGTTCCTCGAAAATCCAGGATCGCAGAGTGCCGTTTCGGAGAATGGGTGAGGACTGAGAGGACCGGGGCTCTGGCGTCGGGAGAGGCCCATTAGACCCCCGACGGACGCGGTGCCGCACCCATCCCCCCGCACGACCCCGAGCCCTGGGCACTGCCGGGTCAAGGAGGTCCCGTTGACCGTTATTAGTCGTCTTCGTAACAGAAATTTGGAGTGTCGAACTGGTCAGTCCGGAGCAGCACGGTCTCTTTGTGGCTCAAGATCTTTTCCCGCTGAACGAAGAGGGTATCTTAGTCTACCGGGGTAAGTGGGGACTTGTGTGTCCACAGTTTGTGGGTGAGACCCGGTCTACGAGTCAGACTTCCACCCCCCTCGGTGCGCCACGTTCTGTCTCCACCAAGGAAGGAGTGTGTTGAGTCTCAGCTGTGTGTCCCGACACTCCGCATTTTCGACCCCTCTGCCTCGAGTCCAGTGAGCTCCTGTGTCACGGGATCAGACGTCGGCCCCACCTTCCGTTTATTTACGTCCCTTGTTACATCTCCGCATCCTTTTTCTACTTCTTATAAACCATTCCCACTTCCCTCCCCTGATCCTTTCTGCAGTCCTCGGTCGTTGTGTCTGTCGGAGACCTTCCTCAACAGCCCCCGTTCCTCCTCCGGCTCGTCCTCCGTAGTCTTCGAGGGGGTCAATTCTGTCAGTGAGTAGGTAGGTAGGTAGGTCGGTCGGTCGGTCGGTCGGTCGGTCGGTAGGTGAGAGTAGTTAGGTAGGTGGGTAGGTAAGGAAACTAGTAGGTAGGTAGACAGGTAGGTGGGTAGGTAGGTAAGTGAGTAGGTGGGTAAGTAAGTAAGGGACCAAGTAATTTTTGGTACATGGAGTACGACAGACCCCCGACTCGTGATAAGGTCTGGAACTCCTATATCACACTTGTTTTCTTTCAGGTCGACAGTCCCTTGTGCACATGTCTATTTGCGTATATTCCGTCCATTGCTATTCTCGACTCGTCTTCTTCCTTCTGCCCGTCCCCCCTGTCCCCTACCGCCACGAGCGACGCACACCCGCGTGTGGACACGATGAAAACTGCCTCGTCGTTCCGTTTGGCCGAAACTCTTCCCCCGTAGACTCATTTCTGGACCTCCCCCTCTCCGGTCTCCGTTACCGTAGATGTGCGTCTTCCTTCCGCGTGTCCCGCCGTCTTCCTTCCGCGTGTCCCGCCGTCTTCCTTCCGCGTGTCCCGCCGTCTTCCTTCCTCGTGTCCCGCCGTCTTCCTTCCTCGTGTCCCGCCGTCTTCCTTCCTCGTGTCCCGCCGTCTTCCTTCCTCGTGTCCCGCCGTCTTCCTTCCTCGTGTCCCGCCGTCNGTTTTCTTTCAGGTCGACAGTCCCTTGTGCACATGTCTATTTGCGTATATTCCGTCCATTCCTATTTTCGACTCGTCTTCTTCCTTCTGCCCGTCCCCCCTGTCCCCTACCGCCACGAGCGACACACACCCGCGTGTGGACACGATGAAAACTGCCTCGTCGCTCCGTTTGGCCGAAACTCTTCCCCCGTAGACTCATTTCTGGACCTCCCCCTCTCCGGTCTCCGTTACCGTAGATGTGCGTCTTCCTTCCTCGTGTCCCGCCGTCTTCCCCGGCGAGGACCGGCCCTCGTGTCCGCCCACACACACACCCCCACCCACACGTTTGGGACGCGGCTTCGTGGTCCCCGGTGTGACACCGACAGTGAGTGGGTACGCCACTGGAGCCGAGACGAGATCTTTGTCCAATCCTCGGGCCCCAGGCTCGCCCGCGGGGAAGATCGAGCGAGGGAGTCAAAGGAGTGCCACGGGAACCGTCGAGGGTCACTTTCACTTTCAGCGAGTCAGCACAGACTGAGAAACGCTGGGGCACCTGAAACGCTCAGGTACCTTAAGAGGTCCGGTCTTATGACCTCACCCATCGGAAAGGGAAGAGGTACCCTAGAAGGGTTGGGTCCCTAGGTTGGGTCCAGAGGGCGTAACGTCCGCGTAAGAAATGGTCGATTCGGTGGTCCCTTCGGGGTTCTACGTTGAATTACACCAAAACGTTGGACGACGGTTGTAGTATTTTTGTAGCCCACCGCTCGGGAGTCGTGTAAGTTCTGATTTTTCTTCCGTCTTGCTTCGCAGAGGTGGGTTAAGGGTTGAACCGATTAGAGTCGTCATAGGTTCATTGTTGGGGTTTCACTCGACTGGCTACCTACCGTTTCTTTGGACACTACGAAAGACGAAAAAGTCCACCGATTTAGTCAAGGTAAGGTCTTCTCTACGACAATCGTGAAAGTATCTCCACCCCCTGTAAAGAGAGTAAAGTGTGTCTTTTACGATAGACAGGAAAATTTTATAAATAGTGATCGGTCTGACGATCCTCGTACTTCTATTGGTATTGGAATTGTACTACTAAACCAAGCTTTGTAGGTCTTTCACTCTCTCTTTCTCTCTCTCGCTCGCTCTTATATACGTGCATGTTTGGGTGTAGAGATGGTCAAATTCCGTTTCATCACCCTTTTTATTTCGGTGTCACGTTGCTCACCATTCTATTTTTCTCTCAATTGAAAACCCCTCTTTTGTACCCTTGTATCTCTAATTGTCGTAAGTCAGGTCCCGATTTTCGATGAATTGAAAAGGGGAACTAGAGAGTTGGTCTCCCTCCGTGTCTCTGGGTGTACGTTCCCAGGGACCTCTGGTGTGTTCCCACCAGTTACTCCGTTTCCCCTGTCGTTCTGGAAGACCGTGAATCCTCGGTCGCGGGTCGTGGTCTCGACGTGTTTCCGGTCCCTGTTGTGACTCGCCGTGTCTGCGGTCGGGGTGCAACGAATTTAGGCTTTCCCGTGTACTGGTCGTAGACACGCCTAAGGCTGGACCTTCCAGACCCGACTACAGACTCTCGGACGCTAAGAGTGCTCGAGGGTCCTGTACCTGTCTGGTGATCAGGACGTCGGACCGTTCCGGGACTCGACGTGTCAGTTACGCGAACAGTGAGTAGTACCCTCCCCAAGTGTGAGATTAAGTTTACTTTACTTTGTAAGTCGAGGAGTCAGTTAGCCCGGTCGCGAGCTGCGGTAGGAACCGATCTCAGACACGGACCCTGTCGCACCTAGTGTCTGCCGCCCCGAGGGAGGGTCCTTACTCATGAAGGACGTAACTACACCATCGGAATTTGACTCGTGGTATGACTTCTAAGGGATTTCGTGGTTCCTTGACGCCAATATCCCCGGGAAAGAGTGTTGACCGGAGCAAAGACGTGTTCATTCTCCATTTGGCAAGCTCTGTCTCTCTCACCTCTTCTGTGGTGATCTTCCCTTTTCTTAGCAGTTGTCTGTGCACATAGAGTGTAGAGTGTAGAGTGTGCACGTGAAGTGGAGAGGACTGGACGTGGTAGCAAGTAGTGGGCGAGGGGTTGAGACCTACGACCCACAGTAGCGGGGTCGAAGTGTCTAGGTACTTCTTTGTTGTCGTCAATTGGACGGAACGGGGCACGTTCTCGCTCCCTGTTCACCGAGACACGTGCCACCCTCGCGGAGGGGGTGGACAGGAGGCCCCGCCACACTCCACGTGACCCGTAAAGGACCCGGAGCACCCCTGGTCCGAGTCGGACCCGGGACCGTTCAATCCGGGGCCTCGACATTAAGAACTTCTGTCCACACCGGTACAGTTGTGACCTTCTCGTCGTGGTAGGTCTGCAATACACTCCTCTGAATCTGTGTGCCAGTATCTCTGGGAGCCTAGGTCTTTCGTTACTAGTTTTCGTTGTGGGCGATCATAAATAGGGTACGTAGAATTGAATGGTTGATAAATGGTTTGTGGATAGTACATGGTCCGTTATGACCTCCATTTCTCACTTATTTTGAGATCCAAGGACGGGAAGGTCTTGGCTGTGGAAAAAGATGTCTACGAGAACTTTCTTTTCCGGAGACAATTGTAAATGTATAAGATAATCAAGTCAAGTCAGCGAGTCAGTACAGGTTGAGAACGCTGGGGTACCTGCCGTCGTGTGGTCCGGAGGGACAGGTAGTGGTTGAGGACCTCGAACGAGTTTGAGTACAGGTAACTCAACCACTACGGTAGGTTGGTAGAGTAGGAGACAACAGGGGAAGAGGAGGACGGAAGTTAGAAAGGCTCGTAGTCCCAGAAAGGGTTACTCAGTCGAGAAGTGTATTCCACCGGTTTCATAATCTCGAAGTCGAAGTCGTAGTCAGGAAGGTTACTTATAAGTCCTGACTAAAGGAAATACTAACTGACCAACCTAGAGGAACGTCAGGTTCCCTGAGAGTGCGTAGAAGAGGTTGTGGTGTCAAGTTTTCGTAGTTAAGAAGTCGCGAGTCGGAAGAAGTGTCAGGTTGAGAGTGTAGGTATGTACTGGTGTCCTTTTTGGTATCGGAACTGATCTGCCTGGAATCAGCCGTTTCATTACAGAGACGAAAACTTATACGATAGATCCAACCAGTATTGAAAAGAAGGTTCCTCATTCGCAGAAAATTAAAGTACCGACGTCAGTGGTAGACGCCACTAAAACCTCGGGGTTTTTTATTTCAGACTGTGACAAAGGGGTAGATAAACGGTACTTCACTACCCTGCCCTACGGTACTAGAATCAAAAGACTTACAACATAGAATTCGGTTGAAAAAATTGAGAAGAGAAAGTGAAAGTAGTTCTCCGAGAAATCGAGGAGAAGTGAAAGACGGTATTCCCACCACAGTAGACTATAAAGAGGGCGGTTAGAACTAAGGTCGAACACGAAGAAGGTCGGGTCGTAAAGAGTACTACATGAGACGTGTCTTCAATTTATTCGTCCCACTGTTATGTGTCGAAACTGTATGAGGAAAGGGTTAAACTTTGGTCAGACAACAAGGTACAGGTCAAGATTGACAACGAAGGACTGGACGTATGTCTAAAGAGTCCTCCGTCCAGTCCACCAGACCTTAAGGGTAGAGAAAGTCTTAAAAGGTCAAATAACACTAGGTGTGTTTCTGAAATCGTATTAGTTATTTCGCCTTTATCTACAAAAAGACGTTGAAAGAACGAAAAAGGTACTAGGTCGTGTACAACCGTCAAACGAGAGACCACGGAGACGGAAAAGATTTGGTCGAACTTGTAGATCTTCAAGTGTCAAGTGCATAACGACTTCGGACCGAACGTCTTAAAACTCGTAATGAATGATCACACACTCTACTCACGTTAACACGCCATCATACTTGTAAGAAACCGTAACGGAAAGAAACCCTAACCTTACTTTTACCTGGAAAAGGTCAGGGCACCGGTGACGACTCAAAAGGTTTAAACGACCGTATAACTCACGTCGTGAAAGTGTCGTAGTAGAAAGTCCTAAACTTTATCGAGTTGACCTTAAGATAGTGGAGATGATCGAAAGAAGTATCACTACGAAGGATTTCGGGTGAACTGTAGTGTAAGGTCCTACAGAACGAGATCCACTCACTAGTGTGGTAGTACCAATAGACCCAGCACTTCTATAAAAAGACATGTCAAGAAGACACATAAGAGAACTGTGGAGAAGAATTATAGAAGACGAAGACAATCCAGGTATGGTAAAGACAGGAAATAACACAAGTAGAAACGTACTTTACAAGGGAACCATAGAGATTAGAAGAACTTCACTAGAGATCAGAAAGGGTAAGATAACAAAAGGGCATGAAGAAACGTAACTAGTGACTCCTTCCGAAAGAATAGAGAGGAACGATAAGAAACCTTGAGACGTAAGTTTACCCACATAGAAAGGAAAAGAGGAAACGGAAATCGAAGAGAAGAAAAGAGTCGATAAACATTCCGGAGGGGTCTGTCGATAAAACGGAAAAACGGAGAAAAAGAACCCCTACCTAAACTAGGGACGGAGGAGATGTTACAATAGTTGGAGATAGGTACGAAGAAGTCCGTGACAGATAGTCTAGATTCGGGAATTAGATAAAGAGGGAAGGTGACATATTAGTATTCCCTAAACTAAATCCAGTACGGACTTACCAGATCACCAAAAGGGGTGAAAGAAGTTAAATTCAGACTTAAACCATTATTCCTCAAGGACTAGACTCGGTGTCAGTCGAGGGCCAGAACAAAAACGACTGACATATCTCGAAGAGGTAGAAACCGACGTTTCTTATATTAGTTAGACTAAAACCACAACTGGTAGACCACTACAGGTACACATCTCAGAAGAGACCACAACAANTAGTTGGAGATAGGTACGAAGAAGTCCGTGAGACAGATAGTCTAGATTCGGGAATTAGATAAAGAGGGAAGGTGACATATTAGTATTCCCTAAACTAGATCCAGTACGGACTTACCAGATCACCAAAAGGGGTGAAAGAAGTCAAAGTCAGACTTAAACCGTTATTCCTCAAGTACTAGACTCGGTGTCAGTCGAGGGCCAGAACAAAAACGACTGACATATCTCTAAGAGGTAGAAACCGACGTTTCTTATATTAGTCAGACTAAAACCACAACTGGTAGACCACTACAGGTACACATCTCAGAAGAGACCACAACAACCTTCTCCCACAAACGATACTGGTCACGCAAGAGAACCGTTTTGAGATAATCGGAAACGGGACGAGGTAAAACATGACGTTCCGGTTTGAACGGACAATGAGGTCCATAGAAAACTGAAGGACGAAAACGTAAGGTCAGGGGATACTACTTTTCCTGTAGAAAAAACCACGATCAAGATCTTCCAGAACATCCAGGAGTATCTTGGTAAGTTGGAGTCGTAATCACCAACCCCGTGCCCGCACCCAGTGACGCTGTGACTTGCCGCGACTTCCCCGTGCCCGCACCTAGTGACGTTGTGACTTACCACGACTTAGGTGACTAAGGTGTTGACGTCGCAAGTGGGAACGGCAGAGGACAAACTGGCGGAGGTTCAATGGAACTAAGTACCTGGATTGTAAGGTCCAAGGATACGTTATAACAAGAAATATCGTAGTCTGAAGTGGAGGCAGTGGTCGGTGTAGGTGTTGACCCGTGACAAAGCGAAACCAAGTCGGAGAAGGAAGGAAGACCTCGATACAGAGGGGAAAAGAGGTCATTACATGACCCGTGGATGGAGGGGTCCCGCAAGTAGAAAGTCACAGTAGAGAAAAAAACGGAAAAGTGTGGATAAAACAAACGCGGGAGGCTCGTAGAGACCGTCCATACTCCAAAGTAAGATTTATAGTAAAACGGGGAGGATGGTAGAACAGTCCCGAAGAGGAAACGGAAACCTGCACCCCACTGAAAAGAACCCTCCTAGGTCGGAGAAGGACGGTTACCGACAAGTCGCCAATCGACGTTGAGCTCAAGAGCGTCCTCTCATGCCCGTGTGCAGAAAGATGACGCGGTGGAACAAAGACTCGTTAGGGAGTAAAGTTGAGCGTCAAGGATTTTTTACGATGTTCTACTCCTTACTTGTGCTGGGTGCGTATAAAAATTAGAGGCCTCAATGTGTCGGAAAGTAAACAACGATTAGAACAAAGAAGACCGACACGGCCCAGGGACAACGACGCGTCCGAAAGAGCCCGATGCCGCTCGCCCCCGGCGCGAGATCGACGCCCCGAACCCCCAGTGGCACGTCGCCGAAGAGGACAACGTCTCGTGCCCGAGACCCCGCGCCGTCGCCGTCCTCGACCCCGGGCACCCGAGACGTCGACGTCAAGGGGCCCGAGCTCGCGTGTCCGTCGGCGACACCGACTGCCCGACTCGACGAGCCCCGGTGCACCCGAGAAGGGCCTGGTCCCTCGTTTGGGCGCAGAGGATTTGACCCTCCATCTAAGAAGTGACTCGGAGGTCCCTTCGGGACGTGTCGGAGCATTGAAACGAGGTGCGTGGCGGGACTCTTCCTGGTGCTGATGGGCCTGTGTGTCCGAGTGAAGCGGTACGTGCCGGGAGAGATCGCCGGCCCTTTCAGCGGGGCTCGTCGTGCGTGTGAGCGTCCGCGTGACCCGAACTGAGTCTTCATTACTTAAAAGACTATCTTTTAACTAGAGAGACCAAGGGTGTTGTGTCCAAGACAGTTCTCTCGTTTGTTTGTCCCGACATTATTAATTGACTCTTCTTTCCTCGATTAATTGAAAAATATGATCACATGTCTTACCGGTCTTTATCATTTGTGACGAATCTTTTTTCTGAGCCTCGACGCTTGGTCGACTCGAGATGCAGGGAAGTCTATTGGTCCTCGGTGTGGTTAACGAGAAGTCATCCACGTGTGTCGAAGTAGAGTAAAAGATTGGGTTCATTTACGTATTTCGTCTTTCTGAGATCTCTTACGACTGTACAAATTCGTGAATGGTAAACCAGGTCAAGATGGTTGACGAATACTTCACGAAGGGTCGAGGACTGGGACGCTAGGTAGGTGAACGATGTGGATGCGAGTGGTCACAGATTACGTGTGTGTCGGGCGGGAGCCGACGTCCCAGAAAGGTCCACCAATTTATGTTAGCTCGAAGACCTTCTGCTAATATCAGAAAACTCATGTGTCCATGTGTTCCTGGTTATCGCGTTATAGACGGTTCACAGTAGGTCCACTAGGTCCTGTAAATGAGACTACACACCACTCTCGAGTTCCCCACCAAAGAACCTCTTTTACTCTAAAATGGACACTCCGATATTGACTTTCCATATATACGTCTCAATAGAACCTGTTTCTTTTCGGACAGGACTTATAAAGAGAGGGTAACATATACGGTTCTCTGTAATAGGAACTGACCCATGGGGAACGACCCTCGAACCGATGTCGTGGAAACTCGACTGGATGGGACCTTGTGACCTCTACCTCGAATATGCTTGATCTTGCTGTCCACACCTCTGTTCCGAATTCGACCTGTCCTTTACATGGTTGTCGAAGTCTACGTACCCGTGGGACTTAGATCCGGGAGGGGGTGGGTCGAGGTTTTTGTTCGGGACACCTTTCTTCGGAAGACTTTAACTTCCCAGACAAATCTATTTCTATCGTAGAACGAATACCTCGGAGTCCCGTTCTGAACACAAAACTAGAAAGTCTGAAGACCAAATGGAGAATACACCCCGGAGATTACGACTTTCCGGAGCCTGGAGTGGCCTGAACACTTTCAGAGGGGTGGTCCGTGTTCACTCGTCCCTTGGGCAACATTTGTGTGTGTTATCTCGGATTTTGTATTCTCATAAATTATTAGATTATGTTAATAATGATATTATTCGTACCTGACGACCTCAGTCTTACTTGGAGTCTCTACTAGGTCGGACATATGTAGTGAAATCTTTAGCTCCTTTACTCTTGGTCTTTCTCCTTCACTGAACCCTTTCCCACGTGTCGATGAGTCCTGGTGACAGTTGTGATTTTTTTTTTTTTTTCGGTCCAGAGGTCTGAGAATCTTGTCACGAGAGCGTCTCACGTAAAGCCACGGAAGGTTTTATTAGTAGTGGTGTCAGTCAAGACGTCGGAACCCTTCTCGAAGTTCTGTCCGTCCTTCGAATTGGGTAACGTGAAGTATGTCCACTATCTTCCGCTAAGAGTCCAATGCCATCTGACTACCATTCAGGTGGAAAGTCTGATCTCCCGCTGTCCCTTCGTCGAATCAGTAGTGTCGTAGTACTCCTTAAGCGTCTTTCGCACCGGCTGTCCTCGAGGTCCTCGTCACCCACTGACTAATTACGTTGTACGGTCGAGTGGGTCGGGTCCCGCTCCTTTGCCTACAGAACAAAACACCTTCTACCTTTGACCCTTAGGTAGACCCGAGACCTTGTCCCTTTCTTTGGAACTTAAGGTACCAGGGTTTGTTGGTGGGGTACTCCACTCAAGTCGTCTACTTGACCGGTGTAGTACCGACAAATTGTTCTCCTTCTTGTCCGGAGTAGGAGGTGAATCTGTACCTCCCTCTTTCTGTGCCCTGTCCCTCATTGACTGCACAAGTGTGGCGAGTCGGTGCACTGACCGTCTCCGTCCATTGAGTCAGGGTCGAGTCAAGTCAGCGAGTCAACAGAAGCTGAGACGTTGGGGTGCCTGACGTCGTGCGGGCCGGAGGGTCAGATGGTTGAGGACCTCGAACGAGTTTGAGTGAGGCGTTTAGTACTGGTTTATGGGTGGTGTTACGTTCCGATACTGTACCCATTGCACAAATGGACTGGGGAGACAATTGGACTGTGGTACAGAGGCAACCACTGGGACATGTGTGTGTAATTTTTGACCCGAAAATATACTCCTTCCATCCTGAGATTGTTCTTGTTGTTTTGGGTTCGGGAAAGGATACTAAAGGTCTTATTGTTGACTGTTTCAAGAGTTCCGGATTTTGAGTCTTGTGTAGTCTTGGGACCAACGTTTGTCAAGAGTTCGGTCCCCGCTAGACCTGGGGGTCTCCTGTGTCCTGGTACAGACCTCTGTGAAGACTAGTAGTGTCCAAACTCCTCGCGCCCAACCATGACCGTCGATCGCCCGTCCCGCTCCCTACGCCAGTTGGTAGGACGTTGCGCGTGCTGTCGGGGAGTGTTGGTCCTCAAGAGCCGGGGTTTGTGGTGGTCCCAGTTCCGTCTCTTTGGGACGTAGACTGGAGGTCAGCATTCCGACACGACTCAAAACTCCAATTACAGTACTACATCAATAAGGAGGTTAAGTCCCTCTAGGATAGTCGGAGTGAGTACCGTTTAAAGTCCATTGTGCTATTTGATGTCCCGGGAGAGAGCGGACGTGAGAGTTACGTCCCCGGACCCGAGCTGCCAGTCTCTTCGTCTAAGGTGTACGGTCTTCAAGGGTTCCCGACGTTGATCCTGGACCAAGTCGGTTTATTTACACTTTTTTTTATTCTTATGTGATAAAGACTTCATGAAGGAATCGAGGGTCATTTGGTTAACTTCATAGCAGTGGCCGATTTCCGTCTCCGTAAAAGAGGGCCAGAGGACAGAACACCTAAGACTGTCCCAGCGACGCCCGTGTCCGGACGGCTGGCAGTTATAACCACCTCCCTGTCCTTCGTTTCCCACGGACGGACGGTCTTTCTTTGGAGGGTTCAGAGGCCTTTACCTCGGGTACCCACTGAGGGCACATGCCGTTGAACATGTCCGTCTTCAGTGGGGCGTGACCCACGACTTTTTTGGAACCGCGACTCCTTCTTATTACGTGGGTGACAGGTAGGCCGGTGGGGACGACTACGAAGGCTGAGAGTAGGGGTTTACACACTTCGGACTTGCCTCTTACCTCTGCCACCCGTCACGACGACCGTCGACCACCCGCCGCCACAAAGCAACTGTGCCGACAGACGTCGTTCCGACGGCCCAACATTCCTCCTCCCTTCTCCAGTCCTCTTGTCCGACACACAGTGACCCGACCCCTATTTGTGGTTGACTACTCTCCCCTCTTCGGTTCTCTTTTTGGTATTTTATGCAAAGACGAGCCGGAAGGCTTTCATCCAACGCCCAAATAGGTTTACGTCGTCCACCTTTTGCTCGACAATCGTGTCTCTTCCAGTAGACGCCTCGCCCCGAGAGCCGACATTCTGCGCCGTGGACCCTTTACGACCGACAGCAGTGGATGGCCCCCGAGACCGTAGTTCCGGTGCGCACTTTTGTGGCGAGGTCCCCGGGATGCACGTCCTTCGGACGGGCCCACCGGACTCTGAGGAGTTTTGGGTCCGGACGGGCCCCCTTCCGGTTTCCGTCCTTGTCTGCAATCTCTCGTTCCGTTCCAGACAGGTCTTCTCTCCGAGACGGCGCGCCGAAGGGTCCACCGCGAGCACCATTTCTGGGCGGACGGTCACTACGCCCAAGGTAGGGACCCAGCTCTTCTGGGGGACCTCCTCCCGTACCGTCGGGTGAGGTCAGAAGAACGGACCTCTTAGGGTACCTGTCTCCTCGGACCGCTCGACGTCAGGTACCCCAGTGTGTCTCAACATGTGCTGACTCGTTGAATCGTGCGTGCGTAGTAATAATGATAGAACACCGACCTAAGAAAGGTACATACTAACACTTTTTGTGTACATTGTTTTACACGGGGACATTGGTAAAAATCCGCACGTTAAGTACGGGGCTCATGTCAGGGTAACGACACGTTGGCAGTGGTGATAAAGGTCTTCAAAAAGGAGCAAGGTTTGTCCTTGAGACGTGGGTCTGATCAAATTATAGTGATGGAGGACCGATTAGGGGAGTAGAGTCCGGGCCCCTTGACTCCGTCTTTCGAGTCGAAGAGGTATGTGACCACGGTTTATCTTAGAGCCTCTCCCGGCACCCACTCCCTCCTTTCTCGTCCGGAGGGACCGCCGGGCCGACCATTTCTTAGGCGGACGTTACGTCCTCTGGACCCTTCGAGGAACTCAACCCTTCTAAGGGACCTCTTCCCTTGCCGATGGGTGAGGTCACAAGACCGGACCTCTTGAGGTACCTGACATATCAGGTGTCCCAACGTTTCTCAGTCTGTGTTGACTCACTGAAAGTGATCGAAATAATGAAACGGTCCGTTTCCCCCGGTGTTGTACGATTGCGGGAGTTTTGACACACAGGGTCGAACCTCTTCTCACTTTTCGAAATGCCATTAACAAGTTTCTCCCGCACCAGTCGAGTGCCTGTACGACGACTACCCAACCACCACTCCCACTCATCCTCGTCCGTAGCCTTGGAAGTCCAGGCTGACCAGACCCCAGATGTACGAACGCCCGCCGTGTGGTGACAGTTAGCAATGGAAAGGGTGGACCTCTCCCAAAGTTGCAGACGCTTTATCGACTCTATGACCAAACACACACACACACACAGGTGACTACCCCCAACACAGACACAGGGGTGACTACCCCTTTGTCCTGGACCGGGGTTCCGACGGGAACTGACAGACAGAGAGGGCCCCGGGTGCGGGAGGGACAGGGATTGATTGTCGAGCTCCGACGGGTGACCTCGGGTCCCTTCCAGTACCCCCTTCCTTCCGGCAAAGGACGTTAGTCTCCTTTCCCCCGTCTCTTTCCGGGACACGGGTCCTCGGGTGTCCCGGGACGGACCGTTGTCTCGGAGAGCGGATGGAAGGCAGAGTCGAGTGGATGAGACCCCTGGAGGACACTCACCGTAGTACGGACTGGAAACCCCGGGTCGCAGAGAGTCGGATTGCAGGAGTTCGGAGTGGGGACAACGTCGTGTGTCTCTTGTAACGAGGAGAGTTCCCTGTCTATTTCGAAGTGACACGTGTGCTCGCAGTGACACGTGTGCGGAAGTGACGTGTGCTCGAAGTGACGTGTGCTCGCAGTGACGTGTTCTCTCAGTGACACGCGTGCGGAAGTGACACGTGTGCTCGAAGTGACACGTGTCCTCGTAGTGACACGTGTGCTCGAAGTGACGTGTGCTCGAAGTGACGTGTGCTCGCAGTGACACGTGTGCGGAAGTGACACGTGTGCGGAAGTGACGTGTGCTCGAAGTGACACGTGTACGGAAGTGACGTGTGCTCGAAGTGACACGTGTGCGGAAGTGACGTGTGCTCGAAGTGACACGTGTACCCGAAGTGACACGTGTGCGGAAGTGACGTGTACTCGCAGTGACACGTGTGCGGAAGTGACACGTGTGCTCGAAGTGACGCGTGTACCCGAAGTGACATGTGTGCGGAAGTGACACGTGTGCTCGAAGTGACACAAACGGGGAAGCAGAGACTTCCTGTAAGCCCAAAAGAGGTGGTCACGAGGAAAAATTCGTCCTACTAAATGTCTAAACCCCCTCACGACCGCATCCTCCTTCTCCTTCTACTCTTAAGTCAGACGGTGGTTGAGGGGTGCACGAGAACTCCGGGTGTGTCTACAGTCACAAAAGTGAATACTTTGACTCCTCGACTTAATCTGGGCACTAGAGGTTTTATAAAAACCTCTAGTCGATATCATTCTTTATCTGAAGTGATACTGATTCAAGTGTGTTTGGGTGTATGTACGACTTTGTTTTCAAAGTGTCCCATTGTAAATGAGATGCACGTTGGGTAACACCATAAAGATAAAATGAGATAAGGTAATAAAAAGTAATTTTTCTCTTTCTTTCTTACCAACATTCGGCGATGTAACTAAAGTTTTGGGTAATCGCTCACCGTTGAGTACGAAACTTTGTCAGCATGACCAAAGGAACCTTATACAACCATGCACACGCGGGGGGTTTGCACAGACAAATTATTTGGTACCCCTCGTAGACTTAATCGAGTGTTGTTTTTAATGTTACTCGATGTGAAAGGTTAGATAACTGCACCTTTCGGGGTGTGTATACGTTTTCCCTTCAGGATTGTAGGGACCTGGGACAAGTGACCTCCTAGGTAGGCCCCTTTGGTTTACCCCGCTAAAATCCGAGAAAAGATGGGGTGGAAAGACACTGACCCCGTCGGTGAGAGTCGTGCTAGAAGGACGGGTACAAAGAAGTCCGCCGTTCGCAGGGGTGCCATTGTCATGTGGACTGATTTGTCTCGGTACAGTAAGAATATAAGTATATTTGTGAAATCTCTTTTGTTAATAAAAACTCTCGATAAGTTTCGTTTGTCGTTTTTCAGCGGGGTTGTGTGTGTCGAGGAAGGTGGTAGTCTTAGGTTTTGTTAATAAATTTTAAAGGAGATCACTGTGTCTCTATGTTTGGCTACAAACCTGTGCTCCCCTACCCTTGTCTCCCACCCCGTTTTCCCTCACCGGGACTGATACGTGCGTGGCACGTCTCGCCGGCCCAGCACCCGTCGTCTCACGTCGTGTCCCTGGGTCGAGCGGCGACGCACGATCCGTCCGAGCCCCCTTTCGTCGGTTGCGTGGCGTGCCGGCGAGAGAGACGACATGCCGTCTCTGCTTGTGGTGCACCATTTTCGGTAATGGGAGGTCCGACGTTTTTAATTTTATTTTATCTCAAAGGAGATCACTAAGACTGTGGGGTAGGAAACAAGGGAATTACGACTAGGTCTCTGAAGTGTTCAGTCTTACGGGTCGTCTCGAAGTGACAAAGGTATTGACCTCAGAACGGACATCGTCGATGTGCGAAAGTGTCGTGAGGAACCTTGTAATAAATGTCAAATTAAACGTATATACACCGGGTTGGTCTTAATCCATAAAAGCCTTCTTAGAAGTGAAGGAGTAAGGAATTACTTTACTTCGATTGAGACGCAGATATTAGGTAAAATACTGAAGTTACAGTTTATTTCCTCCGGTTAATATACATAAAGTAAACTAAAGTGTTTATAAATGAGTCAAGTACGTATGACTTATTCCTCCAAGCCCAGTTACTAATGTCTCGAAAAAAAAAAAAAATTTCTGACAGTTGTTTTATATAACGAAATTACTACTGGTCTTTTGGTACGATTTGGGGTTTTCCACCGTTCGATAACAGTCAAGAGGAATGTTTACATAGAAAAATTTTCTGACGTGTATCTTTTACCAGTCTTTCTACCACACCGGTAAATAAAGGTTTCTACTGTCTCATAAATTCGTCCGAATCTCCCTTTTTTTTTTTGTTTGGGACTAATAGAGACTCTCATCTCAGACACTTGTTCCGTTCAGGAAGTTATAACTCTTGAAACTTAAAGAAAGAAGAACCATTTGTCATATTTACATAGAGGTTTTGGTATTTTGAGTTTAGTCCAAACTCTTTTATGACATGCTAAGAGGGGGCACGGGTACAAGTATAAATGAAAAGACAAGACACACTTTGTCTCCACTAGGAATGTGATCACGTACACGCGCACGTGTGTGTGTATGTGCGTGCGGGGGGCAGTGCGTGTGGAACGTGTGTGTACGTGCGTGTGTGTGTGGGGGCAGTGCGTGTGTACGTGCGGGGGCAGTGCGTGTGTGTGTGTGCGTGCGTGTGTACGTGCGGGGGGCAGCACGTGTGTGTGTGTACGTGTGCGTGCGGGCAGTACGTGTGTGTGTGCGCGTGTGTGGGGGGGTAGTGCGTGTGTGTGTGTCCGTGCGTGTGTACGTGCGGGGGTAGTGCACGTGTGTATGTGCGTGTGCGTGCGGGCAGTGCGTGTGTGTATGCGTGCGTGTGTACGTGCGGGGGCAGTGTGTGTGTGTGTGCGTGCGTACTTGTGCGGGGGTAGTGTGTGTGTGTGTACGTGTGGGGGCAGTGCGTGCGTGTGTACGGGGGCAGTGCGTGTGTGTGTGTGTGTGTACGTGTAGGGGGTAGTGCGTGCGTGTGTGTGTGTGTGTGCGTGCGTGTGGAGCGTGTGGGGCGAGACGAAGGAGCGATGGGACGAGGGGTGGCTCGGACCCCCGAGGGAAGGCGACGGAAACCAGGGACGAGGGCTCTCGAGCAGAGTCCGGAGGGGGAGGTTCTACGGGAGAGGACCTCCCCGAGGCTTGCCGAGAGTGCGGGGACCGTGGGGGGGAGGAAGGCGATCCTGTGGCTTGTGCGGAAAATTCTTCGTGACACGGCCCGAGGGCTGGCGGAGGGGAGCTAAGAGTCCGTGACCTCGGTCAAAGAAGTCTTTCGACACTCGTGTGGCACGGTTCCCTTCCACCCCTCTCCAGGTCGAAGCTTCAGTCCTCTCCCGCCCCCGACCGAGGTCAGAGTCGAGGCGGTGCCCCTCGACCGACCGGCCGGTGTACGTCCCTGCCTTGACGGGCACGGAGACACAGGAGACTTGACCTTTGTCGTCATTGAAGTCAGAGTACCCCAGGAATGTTCTGAATTCTGACCGACGTATATACTACAGACAGTATGATTCGGACCACGGATCATCCAGAAGTTATTTACGATCCTAAAGACGGAGGGTGGAGTTTCGGTCTTACCAAATCCTAAGTTACGTCCTCGCTCTTGTTTAAAATTCAAGAAACACGCCCGGATGAAGTAAGACGATACGGAGTGAAGTGACGTGACACGTTCACTAACGTGGAAGAAAAATGTCTAACTTCCAAACACCGATGGGACGTGGCTCGTTCAGCTTCGATGAGAAGGTTTTTGTAAACAAGTAAAACACAGAGACACAGTGTAAGACCATTAGGAGTGCTATAAACGTTGAAAGAGTACTAACAATAAAGACGATGTCACTCGACACTAGGAACTACGATTATGATGCTGAGTAAGCCTGAGTCTCTCACCGTAAAAATTAGTTTCGTGAAAATTCGACTCCATGTATGTACGCAAAGATCTGTGGCACGATAACACCGTGTGAACCGTCTTAAGTCATTCCACATTTAGAGTGAAGATGTGTGTGGCCCTTTGGCTCTCCAAGGGTGCTGAGAGAGACGATGGGTAAAGGGAAATAAGGTCGTAGACCTTGGTTTGTGTCCCACAGGGGTTCCAAACGGACATTAGGATGTACCTCGCGATTTCTCGAGTGCGAGTAATGCATCGAGTAAACCATCTTCAGACCTTATAGTCCACCTTTCTCTAAAGACAAGGTGAGACGTAGTCTCTCACAATAATCTCTTTAAGTCCAACCAAATAGATATTGAAACTGAAGTTGTTGTCATTGCTGTCTTATAAGGCGTAGATTCTCCCTTCCTATTCTCCCCCAGTCCGTCTCCCTTGAAGTTTCCAGAACGGACATCATTGTAAGGTAAGCTCAATGGTACACGGATTGGGACTGAAAGAGTTGTCGTCGGGTCATTGATAGGACCACCAGGTCGCCGATTTTGGGGAACGACGGTTGCATCCCCCGGGTCCAAGCTAGGGACCAGTCCCTTGTAATCTAGGGTGTTCGACGTTCATTCTTGGCCACGTCGGTTTATCTACTTATTGTTATTTATGACCTTTTTTTTTTTTTTTCTTATCGGGTAAAGTCTCGGACCTCCTCCGGAACAAATTCACTCCCCAGGAGTCACAGTCGGCACTGGGTTCCGGTCTCATGGAGGACGCCCTAGGGTCCGGAACACCGTAGTGTGAAAACACTCAATACTTGTGTCTAAAAAAGTTCGTTGTTCTTAGTTCTACCAGAAAGTCGTCAATCCCTCCCTACGGTAAACCCACTGAAAGAAGAACTCCCCAATTTCCCTTTGTGACTCTAAAGAACCCTCTTTCTTCGTTCTGGACCTCCTCCCCCCTCTGCGTGAGACAAGAGTGGTCTCTTCTTTCCTTGTCCTTGCGTCCCCCTCTTCCGATTCCTCGACGACGGTTCTCCAAATTCGGGCCTAATACATAGACCACCTCTGCCGCGTGTCACCTCACGAAGCCGGCCGGCGGCCCTCTCGACAAGGGTAATGCTCCTCCCTTCCCTCTCGGCCCGCGGAATGGAAAGTTCCCGAGACAAGACGTCGTTCACAAGTCGTCTCCGGAGGAAAGTCGTTCCTCGTCTCCCTCCGAAGGAAAGTTTCCTTATTACTTCCTCTGTTTCGCCCGCGCTAAGGACCGACCGTGGTGGAGCGTGCGTAAACGTAAAAGACACCGTCGACGTTTGCAAATCAGGAGACTGTCACAGACCACGAGACCTCAGTCGTCGGGCCTTAAATATTGGGAGGGCAGGGTCTCGACGGGCTACCCAGAGAATCCGAAGTTCTTACTGGCCCAGGTTTCTCAGTCCGACACACTGGTGACCTGCTCCCGGACCCGTCTGTCTGCACCTTCCTCTGTCTTCCGGTCTTTGTCGGAGACTCGTGTGGTCGATCTCGTAGGACTCTCCCTCCCCCATGGTCCCTCGACAGGGGAGGTGGAGGTCCCGGGGACGGAGGGCTCTCACTTCCCTTCCGTCCATCAGTCAATGAAGGAGGCCCCGCAGGGATTCGTTGAGGTCGTTGCGTGGACCGCGATCGAAGAATTGGACCCGAGACGAAAGAGACACTGGGGTCCCTGACGTCGGGCGGTCCGAGGGGACAGGTACCCAAATAGGACCGTTCTTATGACCTCGCCCATCGGTAGAGGAAGAGGTCCCCTAGAAGGACTGGGCAGAGGTCGAACCGTCCGTCCCAGAAATGGTGGCTCAGTCGACCCTTCGGACGAAAGGTTCCCGTCAGTAACTATTTACAGATAACTTATTGTGGACACACCTCCACTTTGGTGTCCCCTTCTCCTGAGCGTTTCCTAGGACCAAAAGTGTCTAGAATCTAGATCACCTTTGATACCTTCTCTTTTAAATTTTTCTACAGAATGTTACGTTTGGCCTTATGTCCCCCGGTTTGACCATACGTCGTCCGTGTCTTCGTTCTGACAAGTCCGTAGTTCTCTCTCAGGACTTGCCACCCCTTCCTCTGTCATTGTGCGTGACTGAGAGGTGCCGGTCCGTGTTCGTGTAGGCTATGCCGGAAAATGAGGTAAATTATGTGCGCCGCGGCGAGACTCTATCGCAGGACTGCAGTGTTCTCCTTACCGTTGTACCGTCAATGGGTGTCTAAAGTCCACTGAACCGGTTCTGGTGAGTCGATCATGCACCGGGTCCGTTCCAAGATCGGCCGTCGACGACGGCTCTCGTTGACCGTGAACGAGGTCCGGGCCAGGCTGCCACCAGTTGGACACTGCGGACCGTCCGGGACGCCCCGAGGACCCGTGTCCGGAGGTGCGGGAGGGAGAGACCCTAGTCTCCTGCGCCAGAAGTGGGTCGGAGGCACTAGCAGCGGCTCAAGGTGACCCGTCCAAAGCCCCCAGCAAGCAATCCCCTCCCGTCCCCACCCCCGTTCCGGGACGGGGGTGGGAGGAGTAGTTCCCCGTGTGTGCCGCAGAGTCGAAGCGTCTACGACTGTGGAGGAGGGTACCCTTCTCAGTACCCCACTGCGGGTGTCGTGTGTCTGGGGTCTGGTCGGTCCGGACTTGCGACTACCACGTCTGAGGATGACTGGAGCGACGGTCGGGTAGTCTCCCGTGCAGGGACTCGGTTAGTGTGCGCGCAAAGGAGACTGCGAAGGGTGGGAGGAGGGGTTCGACCATGCGACCCAAGACTCCCGTGACCGGGTGACACAGGGGTAAGTGGGCCGTTTCGTTGTCTCGATAGGGAGAGGTGAAGTGGGGTTTTGAGACCGTGGTCCCATGTCTCCTCGACTCGAAAGTCTTGGTGGACGTCCTCGACCTCCCCCGGACCCCTGCCCGTTCACCCCAAACGTCCGACCCAAGGACGTGTACTCCGTCCTCGAGTCTCCGGGTCCCACCGTCTTCCTGGACCAGTCTCTCCCGCTTCGAGTCGTCTTTACCCCAGAGAGCAGACGGAAGACCAGATGGTGCCCGGTCCCCGGACTGTCCGCCTCTGCAGTGGCGTGGACTCTGGAAGTCGAGAAATCTAGAAAAGACGGAAGAGTGACGACAAGGTTCGAACGGAGAAGGAGGACTCCTGTAGTGTCGACGACTTGGGTAGGTAGACGGACGTCCTGGTGGCACTCCGGTCCACCCCCAGACGTCCGGACCTCTTGAGAGATCTCCGGCAGTCTTGTTGGTGGTGGTCACCAAGAGACGACCCTTCAAATTTTCTTCCCCCTTAGATACGAGGAGTTAAAGAGATATTCGTCTTTTCCCCTTTTTTTTCCCCTCCAGTTAAAGGTCGAGTTTTCTTAGGATTCTATGAATTGAGCCGAGATAGTAACCTCCTCCTCTCTCGGTGATGTTAAGAGGACAAAGGAGACTTACAAAAAAAAAAAAAAAAAGGGTAAGTGAAAGTAAGAACGGTTTGAACCCGCCCCCCCAGTAACNAAAAAAAAAAAAAGGGTAAGTGAAAGTAAGAACGGTTTGAACCCGCCCCCCCAGTAACCCCCTATTGGTTCAAACAATCTCTCTGTACCCACCGATCGTCTGAAACTTGTTTTGAAAGGTGAATTTACATCTATTTGTATGGTACTTGTACAGGGTTGAATCTGTTGGCACTAATTCGTTGAGCTGGATTCGTCTATTCCTAATTTTGTCCACGCCTATGAAAGTGGTCTACCTACTCTTTGGTCGTTCCCAATCTTTAATTACACCCTAAGGGTGCGAGGAGTGTGAGGTGGTCGTGGAAAGTGCGTCGGACGCCTCAGAGTCTCTACCAGACTGTCTATTGCGCTGCACCGAGAGTGCCTTCTTTTTGTTTTCCCAATCTCACACTCGTCTCGGACCGGGTGCTGTCTCTACGGTGCCTTATTTCTGGCCGAAACCGAGCAGGGGCCTCTGACTGTCGGTCCCACCGACGCCGAGGGGAGGCGAGTCCCCATTTGTCCCCTTCCGGGCACGCTAAACTACCTGTCGAAAACCTTTACCAGAAAACGAACCGTTTTGTAGCGTCGCTATTAAGAGAAGGGTGCCTTCCTTTACGTTTCTTCACAGTGATTTTGTTCTCCATTAATGTCCCGTCCTTAGTTTCTCGACCCTCTGTGTCCCACGTCTCATTGACTTAATCAGGGTAATACCGGAACTTTAGACCGGAATTGTTAAAGTTCTCCCTCTTAGACTGGAGAGTAAAGACTCGTTGTTTCGGTACGGACAGAAAGGACTCAAAACAGAGGTCGGATGTGCCGCCCGAACCTCTTGCTATTTGTGGTCTGTGCAGCAGGGAGACGACACGAACGCCGAGTCGTCCGGGTCTTCGTCTGGTGCTCCCGGCCTTCCCTACCGACGCGGTGAGAGGGCCGTGATTAAGGTAGAGAAGTTCCCTGCGACCGTCGACCAGCAGAGCTGCACTGATCGTGGGGTTCCCGTCGACCAAGTACGTGATGGGTTTTGAGTGGTGGGTGAGTCGATGGGCAGATGGGTTTGTGAGTGGGTGCGTGAGTCGATGGTCAGATGGGTTTGTAAGTGGTGGGTGAGCCGATGGGTAGGTGAGTTTGTGAGCGGGTGCGCGAGTCGATGGGCAGATCGGTTTGTGAGCGGGTGGGTGAGTCGATGGGTAGATGAGTTTGTGAGTGGGTGCGTGAGTCGATGGGCAGATGGGTTTGTGAGTGGGTGCATGAGTCGATGGGTACATGGGTTTGTAAGTGGTGGATGAGTCGATGGGTAGGTGGACTTGTGAGCGGGTGCGTGAGTCGATGGGCAGATGGGTTTGGGAGCGGGTCCAGGGTCATACGCAGACCGTAACAATCTACGACAAGACACCGCCTGTAGAAATAAATCACCTCGGACTTGGAAAGAAGGACATTGAAGTTGGGTGACCTTGGTTTAGGGGGGGTCCCTTCGACTTCTGCTGACCGTCCGACTGGAAACCTCCCACAGAAGGGGTCTAGTGTGTAAGGGCCGAGGTAGTGCCACTGTGCACCTAGGGGAGCGGTCGGAGTGGCGAAAGAGACATAGAACCTCAGGGGGTGGGTGGGCCAGTCTTGACAGGGTCACTTCTGACTAGGTGCCACTTTCACCCTCAGTGACTAGAAGTGTGGTGAACAAGAGCAGAAAATGACTGTATTACTCTGTGAGTAGAAGTCAATTATATTGGACCTCTAGTTTGACGGTTGTAGGCGACCTAGTACCCTTTTCGATCTCTCAAGGTCTTTTTGTAGATGAAGACGAAACAACTGATACGGTTTCGGAAACTGACACACCTAGTGTTATTTGACACCCTTTAAGACTTTCTCTACCCTTATGGTCTGGTGGACTGGACGGAGAACTCTTTAGACATACGTCCAGTCCTTCGTTGTCAATCTTGTCCTGTACCTTGTTGTCTGATCAAGGTTTATCCTTTTCCTCATGCAGTTCCGACATATAACAGTGGGACGAATAAATTGAAGATACGTCTCATGTAGTACTCTTTGCGACCTGACCTTCTTTGTGTTCGACCTTAGTTCTAACGACCTTCTTTATAGTTATTGGAGTCTATACGTCTACTGTGGTGGGAATACCGTCTTTCACTTCTCCTTGAGTTTTCGGAGAACTACTTTCACTTTCTCCTCTCACTTTTTCAACCGAAGTTCGAGTTGTAAGTCTTTTGCTTCTAGTGCCGTAGGCCAGGATAGGGAAACCCTTTATCTACCCCTTTGTCACCTTTGTCACAGTCTGAAATAAAACCCCCCGAGGTTTTAGTGACGTCTACCACTGACGTCGGTACTTTAATTTTCTNATACTGGTTGGATCTATCGTATAAGTTTTCGTCTCTGTAATGAAACGGCTGATTCCAGGCAGATCAGTTCCGATACCAAAAAGGACAGTACATACCTACACTCTCAACCTGACACTTCTTCCGACTCTCGACTTCTTAACTACGAAAACTTGGCACCACAACCTCTTCTGAGAACTCTCAGGGAACCTGACGTTCCTCTAGGTTGGTCAGGTAAGATTTCCTCTAGTCGGGACCCTAAAGAAACCTTCCTTACTACGACTTCGACTTTGAGGTCATGAAACCGGTGGAGTACACTTCTCAACTGAGTGACCTTTTCTGAGACTACGACCCTCCCTAACCCCCGTCCTCCTCTTCCCCTTCTGTCTCCTACTCTACCGACCTACCGTAGTGACTGAGCTACCTGCACTCAAACCCACTTGAGGTCCTCAACCACTATCCCTCCGGACCGCACTACGCTAAGTACCCCAGCGTTTCTTAGCCTGTGCTGACTCGTTGACTTGACTTGACTCGACTTTTGATGGATGAGACTGGTTGTATTAAGTGTCATATTACATGAATCTCATGTTCTTAAGAGGGGGGAAGATGCCAGGAGTTTAGAAAATACTTGTCACCCAAGGTTACAGACTAGAGTAATGCGGAGACGAGGAATGGGGAAGGGAAAGTCAGATATCTTAGGTCCTCATACATCATGTCGGCCTTCGACCTCTTTCCCCTCAGGATCTACCCCGTCACCAGTCAAAATTAAAAGATAAGACTACTTCTTGACGACGTTTTGTCTCTCGAGCGCCAGGCGACAAAGGATCACCTGTAGTAACTAAAGTGCGCCGAAACTGTCGAGAAAGTATAAAGGTTGTGCGTCTAGCTACAGAGGGGGAGACTCTTCCACTCCCCCAACGGCTTGTGCGTCTTACGTCCGGTCGGGGAGCACGTGAGTAGAGGGAGAGGACTGTTTCGGAGTCTACGGTCTGGTCCTTAGACGGTCCAGAAGGGGACCGACAAACTTCTACGTTTATTTGTCCTCCGTTTGACCAGCTCTGGGGTCTGAGGATCTCTCGGTCGGTTCTGAACTTGAAAGACTGGTCCGTAAATCTCTGTGTCTTGGAGAAATAATAGATAGTAGACACCTCAAACTAGTTGTCTTTACATAGTGAGTATCTAAGTTTCTCGTCGTTTGTGAAGACGACCGTCTTCTGGTCGGTACCCGCCTCCCGTGGGTTCTCGAGTCTCCTACTTTTCCCTGAGTCGAACCGAGAGACCCGGCTCTCAAAGTCAGACGTGGACTCATTGTGACTGTATTAGTCGGACCGACGGATTTGTAAGTTGGAAGTCTCACTCACACTTTTGTCTTACTTTAACCTACTGACCCGTGTTATAAGTGCGCTATGTGGACCATACATTCTCGAGTTCCTGTTGTCTGATAAAAGGTAAATTCATTTTAGTGCAACCTACCTTACTCCTACGTTACATGTTACCTGTCGTTTGACGTCCGTTGTACGACTCTAATTTTTATAAGACTCTGGTTGAGGCTTTTGTCTTACCTCCAGTTGGTGTCTATTATACTAAACTATACTTTTGTTTTAATATCGACTGATTACCTAAAAATTTCAAGTGTGGCATCACTCGAAACAAAAAATATATACTCACTTAAGGATATTAAAATTCGGAAAAGATACTGGGGAGAGGAGGTTCAAAAATTGTTTTGCTTCTTCATGATAATAATCTTTTAGAACAGTAAGTTGGGGGACAAGTAAAATGGTGTAATTAAATCGTGTCCTTACCGTTAGGTGAGGTCATGACAACGGACCTTTTAGGGTACCTGTCTCCTCGGACCATCCGATGTCAGGTACCCCAGCGTTTCTCAGCCTGTGTGTTGACTCGCTGAAGTGAAAGTGAAAGATGTATAAATCGTGTTATTTCGAAGTATGACTAAAAAATTTAAATTATAAGAAATTTTTTAATTCGTGTATCAATGTCAAGTTACGTATACGAAAGTTTTATGGATGAATGGTAAAAATTAATGTGAAGGTGTTTAGTCACATAACTGGTACTCCTCGAAAATTTTTCGACAAATACCAAAGGTAGTTTATGTGACGAGTGTTCATTCATATTCCTCACATTACACGTTATTACTGCGATGATTAGGTTTGAGAGGTAAGTGAGGAGTACGAACTGACTTAATTTTCAACGTTACTGTGTTGGTAGATTGTTAATTTGCGGAAGTTATGTCAATTGTGCCTAAAATAAAACACCGAAACGTCAAGACGGTTGTTAGTTTTCGTGTAGTGAAGCTTATTTACCTTACTTTCTACAGAATATTCGATTTTTTAATGACCTACAAGAGGTTCGTTACTTATTCGATAAGGAACGACGCACGTTAAAGTCGTAAAATCACTCCCTTAATTGTACCCGTACAATTATTCGAATTGTAAGATTCCTAAAAGATTAGAAGATTAACAGATTTTCCTACTCAAGGGATTTGTGGAAGGGAAGGGGTGGGGGGGGGGGTCCCGGTAGGGGACAGACCGTAGTGGTCGGGAAGGAAGTCGGTTCCGAAGGGCTGGACCACTTCTCAGTGACTACTGTGGGGACTAGGTCTGTGTGACTCGCGAGAGATGTCGAAGATACAGGAATCGTCTCAATGAGACGATGCACCCGTAAAAAAATTTCTAATATTTCTTAGTTTCGTGTGCTTAGCCCGTCGTCCGTCCTAAATTTTTTTTTCTTTTTTTTTTTTTTAGTAGAAAAACGACTCAGTCGTGATTTTGGTCGGGAAAAGTAATTCTGGGAGTCATAGGTTTTCCGGTTTTAGAAACCTCTCCGGTATTGTATAGAATACGCCGAGTAAATTGACAAGACTTCTTCGTTTTTCTTTGAATTCCTCAATTTAATATTCGAGTATACAAGCCTTAAAAGAAATAAATTATTTTTTAATCCACTCTCGTCAGTTTTGAAGGAACCTTACAAAACTAGGGCATTTGAAATTTCAGTAGGTCTTTTTTTGGAAGTCTGGATCTAGTCGTTTATTTTCAGAGCACGCACGAGTCCTCGATTTAACTGAGACGGTCCGAGGAGACAGGTACCCTAAGAGAACTGGTACTCTGTCTCCTCTTGTGAGGGACAAGAACGGTAAAGGAGGGGGTCCCCTAGAAGGACTGCCGCCCCCGCCCCCTGTGCCTTGGGTGCTGAGGGCTCAGAGGACGTGACGTCCACCTAAGAAATGGTGACTCGGTGGACGCACAGAACATCCAAAGACATTGAGACATGTACAATGTCTCCGACATTGTGAAATGTGTCTTGTATTTTAAGAGACAGTAATAAAAATTTCACTTCTATAATTTGTCTTTTACTTTCCACGTAACCCCTTGTCGTCAGGGGAGTTATCCCCGAAAGCAAGTAGATGTCGGGTTGGTACCGACCGGGTAGTACACCTGGTGCCCGTATATTCTACGAGTCCAAGGGAACCTACATAGTTCCTTCGTATTTGGATGTCATCGAGACCGAGAGTTTAATCCGTATCAAATAATTTAAAGGAAAGAGACTTTTTTTTTATTTTTTTAGTAGGTCCTTTGAGATGGTTGGTATGCCAAACTAAGTGACATTTTGGACAAGGGTGGATACCATTCTCTACTAATTTTGAAAAAAAAAAGAAAAAGACATTGGAGTAAGACCTACCCAGGGATTAAAGTCTCTTCTACGATGTAGTCCAGGATGTCTATTGAAGACTTCTGTTAGACAACAGTATTTGTGACGATACCTTGTAGGTGATAAATGTCCCGTACTTACTCATAACATTTCAAGTTCCCGGGACGTGAGATTTCTTTGTTTTAGTATTCTAGCTCCAGTGGGTGACCCCTTGACAAATAGGTTGGTAGTCCGCACCTCTTTCTAATCGTTACCCCTTTTCAGGATTTTTCAACCGCCCTCACATCTGACCTTGTCTCAGATTGTAGTCTTCCGTTAAACCGCTAGAAGTATAGTTTTCGTAATTTTATACGTATAAGAAATTGTTCTTTAGGAACAAAGAACTCACTTCGTCCCCGTCTCCGTTGTTTTGGTGCTTTTATCTATTCTGAAAGACTTTCTTCGCACTTCATTCTCTGGGTTTGCGTGGCAGAGGGGAGGAGAAAGGCCAGATCTCAGACTCGTAGTGTGACCGCTTTCGGTCCCTTCCTCCCGTTCGAGTAGACACACCCGTCGAACCGGAGCCCCTGCGAAAGGTTCGTGTCGACTCCTGGTAGGTACCGTTATTTCAGGGCTCTTGGATGTCTCTTCGGGCAGCCCGTCGAGTCCTCTACGACCCGTCCTACTCCACCTTCGGTTCGGGGACGACAGTCGAGAGGTCTCCAGAACAGTTCTGTCATTGTCAATGAGGTATAGCCAGTCCGCTTGACGTTACGAAAGATGAGAAGTAGCGCTGCTTTTCCTGTACCTGTGTTTTGACTGGACGAGTTGGTCAGACACGTGACCCCTGACGAAAAAGAAACTGTTTTTGACGTCTCTGTCGCCTCAAGAGAATCTGGGATGTGAGTCAAACGGCCTTCAATTGTGGAATCCAATGACACCATGTGAACAATGTTGACTCCTTGGTTGTGACTATACAATGACAATGACGTTCCTCTGGGTTGGTCAGGTAGGATTTCCTTTAGTCGAGACTTATAAGTAGCCTTCCTGACTACGCCTTTGCGGTTATGAAAAGGTTCTCGACTGAGTGACCTTTTCTAGGACTACGACCCTTTCTAACTTCCGCCCTCCTCTTCCCCTGCTGTCTCCTACTCTACCGACCTACCGTAGTGGCTGAGCTACCTGGACTCAAACTTGTTCGAGGCCCTCAACCCCTACCTGTCTCTCCGGTCCGCACGACGTCAGGTACCCCAGCGTCTCAGCCTGTGCGGACTCGCTGACTCGACCCGACGTGCGCAATAATGATAAATTGATCAAAATGGGATTACGGAAAAAAAAGGCAAGGTCCTTTGATAGGAATCGTTACGGGTTGAGAAAGACTGAGACACCTGACATCGGGGGGTCCAAGGAGAAGGTTCCTTAAGAGGTCCGTTCTTGTGACCTCACCCAACGGTACGGGAGGAGGTCCCCTAGAAGGACTGGGTCCCTAGCTTGGGTGTAGAGAATAGAGAGGACGTAACCGTCCGTCCAAGAAATGGTGGACACGGGGACCCTTCGGGTCCTTGGACAGGTTCTCTAGGGTACAGAAGCACCGGAGGAGACTGGACATCGTCGAAGAGAGTCTGAAAGGAACAAAAGCTACCAACTGTCGACACTTCGGTCGACTAGCCCATAAGACTTCCTACACAGGTGAGGGAGGGGGAAGTCCTGTTTTGGGACAGACGATAGAAAGAGTCTAATGTGACCTCGATACCCGAGACTCCTCCCCCTGTTGTTTGCACCTCGCTGTTAAAGAGCTGTAACATACTTTCCGTGTCCAACAGTCGAATTGTAGTGTCTACCGCAATCGAAACTAGTGGACCGGTCCCATCGTTGACGGTCCGAAAGAATGGTGGTAAAGGTACGTGACGAGAAACCTTCATTCAGTAGTTCCCGTCGGTGAGTTTTCCATCCCTCAGTTTGAGGTTAAGGAACTTGTCTGTTTATAGATGTATTTAATAAATGTTAAGAAGGTATTCCCTTTAAACAGAGATGAGAGTATTCTTATAGTTCTTCTCTATTCTTTCGGAAGGAGTCGCTAGTTCCGTTTCTTTATCTTCTTTTGTTGTCTAACCCTTTCTGATCTCTAGAGAAGTTTTTTTAATCTCTATGGTTCCCTTGTAAAGTACGTTTCTACCCGAGCTATTTCCTGTCTTTACCATACCTGGATTGTCTTCGTCTTCTATGATTCTTCTCCACCGTTCTTATGTGCCTTCTTGACATGTTTTTTCTAGAAGTGCTAGGTTTATTAGTGCTACCACACTAGTGAGTAGATCTCGGTCTGTAGGACCTGACACTTCAGTTCACCCGGAATCTTTCGTAATGATACTTGTTTCGATCACCTCCACTACCTTAAGGTCAACTCGATAAAGTTTTAGACGTTCTACTACGACACTTTCACGACGTGAGTTATACGGTCGTTTAAACCTTTTGAGTCGTCACCGACTTCCTGACCTTTTCCAGTCAAAAGTAAGGTTAGGGTTTCTTTCCGTTACGGTTTCTTACGAGTTTGATGGTGTGTTAACGTGAGTAGAGTGTACGATCATTTCATTACGAGTTTTAAGAGGTTCGGTCCGAAGTCGTCATACACTTGGCACTTGAAGATCTACAAGTTCGACCAAAATCTTTTCCGTCTCCTTGGTCTCTAGTTTAACGGTTGTAGACGACCTAGTACCTTTTTCGATCTCTCAAGGTCTTTTTGTAGATGAAGACGGAACTGATACGGTTTCGGAAACTGACACACCTAGTGTTATTTGACACCCTTTAAGACTTTCTCTACCCTTATGGTCTGGTGGACTGGACGGAGAACTCTTTGAATATACGTCCAGTCCTTCGTTGTCAATCTTGACCTGTACCTTGTTGTCTGACCAAGGTTTGTCCTTTTCCTCATGTAGTTCCGACATATAACAGTGGGACGAATAAATTGAAGATACGTCTCATGTAGTACTCTTTGTGACCCGACCTTCTTTGTGTTCGACCTTAGTTCTAACGGCCCTCTTTATAGTTAGTGGAGTCTATACGTCTACTGTCGTGGGAATGCCGTCTTTCACTTCACCTTGACTTTTCGGAGAACTACTTTCACTTTCTCCTCTCACTTTTTCAACCGAATTTCGAGTTGTAAGTCTTTTACTTCTAGTACCGTAGACCAGGACAGTCAAGTACCCTTTATCTACCTCTTTGTCACCTTTGTCACAGTCTGAAATAAAAAACCCCGAGGTTTTAGTGGCGTCTACCACTGACGTCGGTACTTTAATTCTACGAATGAGGAACCTTCTTTTCAATACTGGTTGGATCTATCGGATAACTTTTCGTCGCTGTAATGAAACGGTTGTTTCCAGGTAGACCAGTTCCGATGCCAAAAAGGACACCAGTACATACCTACACTCTCGACTTGACACTTCTTTCGACTCGCGGCTTCTTAACTACGAAAACTTGACACCACAACCTCTTCTGAGGATTCTCAGGGAACCTCACGTTCCTCTAGGTTGGTCAGGTAGGATTTCCTCTAGTCGGGACCCACAAGTAACCTTCCTGACGACGACTCCGACTTTGAGGTTATGAAACCGGTGGAGTACGCTTCTCAACTGAGTAACCTTTTCTGAGACTACGACCCTCCCTAACGCCCGTCCTCCTCTTCCCCTGCTGGTTCCTCCTCTACCGACCTACCGTAGTGACTGAGCTACCTGCACTCTCCGGACCGCACGACGCTAAGTACCCCAACGTTTCTCAGCCTGTGCTGACTCGTTGACTTGACTTGACTTGAGCAAATAAATAAACTCGTAAATAAACATAGTCACACCTAAGTATCTATACCTCAAATATAGACCTCAACTTTGGGGTCACGACACGATAAATAAACACCAGACTTAACAGAGTCGAAACCGGTGACCCCGTTTAAGCCCATCTGGATACTGTAAGAACAAAAGACTTGTGAAGGAATTGAAAGACGAAAAGGCATAAAAATAGCCACTCTACGGAATGAATTCTCGACAATCCCCCGCTAGACACATAAGTTGGGGGTGGTGTGTCTTCTCAAAGTGCAACCCCCAAGGCTCGTGGACTTTTCCACTGGGATAAACCCTTGTCTCAGTAGCCTCTACATTGTGAACGTGGTATGACTTTTCTCACAGGGGCTTAGGTCCTATTAGCTGCAGGAATGTTTGTCCCCTTTGCGTCTGCGTCGTGTGCCCCCCCGTCCGCGGTGTGGGGCCGCTGCTTCCGTCTCCAGTCCCGCCGCGAAGAGTGCCCGTAGGCTCTGACCCGCGACCGTCTGTCCCGGTGCTCCGAGCCGCGCCGTTACGAGCCGTGAGGGAGACCCGTTCCCGCTCCACACCCCCGTCACAAAAGTCTGCGAGGAGAAGGGACGTCAGAGGTCGGTGGACGACGAACGAATCTCGTGAGGAACGGGTCGCGTGGAGGCTTAGGTTCACCATCGGCGGGTAGATCATGTTGGCGGTGAAGTCTACGATTCCTGGTCGAGGCACTTTAGGTCCACGAACGGTCCACGGGGCGTGTCGTCAGCACGCCCCACCGGTCCAGGGGACGCGGTGTCTCCTGGGTCGGTCTGACACAGTCCGGCAGCACGCACCGGGCAAATTATGAGTGAAACAGGGAGAAGGTAGAAGGGATTCAGTGCAGACGTTCACCGGACTTCCGAAATTTTGCCTTGGCTTGCGTAGAGGTAGTCGACAACCTACAGTCTACAACAGGTTGGTAGGTCGTGAGACCTGGGAATCGTGTCGAAAGGTGTGATCTCCTGTCGCCTCGGTCGAGGTTCGAAAGTCTACTTCCCTGGCGTCAGGTGCCCTTTCTCTTTCACTGAACAAGAATGTCACAATTCTGTCCCTTCTCCGTCCGATCTCGGACCATACAGAAGAGTGGGGTGTCGACCCTTGGAAATACTTCGACTTTAGATTCGGGACCGGACCCATTTCTACCTTTGAGAAGAGGGGGAGTCAATAGACCCTCTTCTCCTTGACCTACACTGCCCGCCCATAGACCGTGCAAAAACAAACCTTTAATAGAAGTAGTGTGGTAAGGTCAACCAGACGCAAAAATGCGGATACAATTTTTTAGTTTACCTCAGTAATTCGCATCCGGTCGCACATTTCGGAGAGAGGGCTCACACGTAAGGAGAACATTGGGGATCTCGAGATGGTATTAGGAGGTTTAATAAGTTATTAATGACACGAAGGGGACCCCAGCGCAAACCGTTGTTTTATGACCAGATTTACTTGGTTGCTATACTGGGTCTCTTATCGTGAATACAAGGATTGAAGAATCTTCGTTTTCCTATACTTTATGAAGGCTCCACGTTTGACCCTCGTTTCTCTTCCCAAACGAGACCCCTAAACCTCCCACTCCCCTCGTCTTACTGTTTTCCATCCTCCTAGACCCTGAATAAGGTTATTACTCCCGGTAGGGGAGGGGGTGCTTGGAGGCACATAGTCCGGTCAGAGGTGAGGTTACGGTCAAAGGAGGGTAAAATCCGCACCGATACCGGTGTTCCTTTTTTTGGTTCGTATACCGAGACGGGAAGACCTGTAAAGATGCCACAACCGACCCGACCAAACCTTTTAGGGTAAAGTAGAGGATGTCGATGCACTGGAGTTCAACAGTAAAGGTTATTTCATACGAAGGTACCTAAAAGTACTTGTCTCTGTTTTCGACGATGTTGGAAAAAAGAAGGGGGGGTTTAGAAAGTTTGGTTGACATCAACGATACATCCCAATAAACAAAGATTCCGTTGTCGCATATAGATTCATGATTACCGGACAGGAAAACGGTCCGTTGTTTGTCGGAACACTACGTTGACGTGGACAGAGTCGATGCGCAACGATACCTCTGCGACGTCAACGGTACCGATGGTAGTGCGATTAGCGGATCGTTTCCGTCTGTATGTCGCCAGAAGAGTCTCCCGGGTCGACAAGGAGAGGTAGAGAACGACTTCTGACTAGCAGGTCCCGGACACTACCTTACGAAGAGTTGACCCTGCGTGTTCTTGAAGTAGTTCCGACAAAGGACCCTGGGGAGACACGAGGGAGTCTGGGCCCTTTCTCAGACATGGTTGCGACCGACACTTTGGTGCCGGTAGATGCTTAAGTGCGGCAAGGAGGGCCCATGTTTACACCTCGGACTCCGAGTTCAGAGGATTGACCCACCACTGTTCCCTTTCTAGAGATGGGTTACTTCTTTTTTTTGTTTTGTGAAAGCCGTCATGACTCCCTGTCTGCAGATTAGGCTCGTGGTCCGTTCTCTTCTGGGTAAAATTTTGGACCGAGGTACAATATACCGATGAAAATATCTGAGATTGTAATTGGTTAAAAAAAAAATTCACTGTCCAGCGTATTGGAGGGGAGGATAAGAGAGAGACATTTTTCCCGTGGTACTGGAGTCACGGACTTTTGTTTCCGCGTACGCTCCTCGTTAGGTTCAGAGATGCCGGGAAACGACAAAAGGGTCTTCTCCGTTTGTGGTGCCTTGGTTTTGTTTCGGTAGCGGGGCCTCGTGGCAGGTGTACCTCTGCCCCCTACCGTTGTTGAGTCCCGCGGGAAGGGAGGTTGTGGACGTCTGTGAGAGGGAGTCGCCTGCCCCTCCGTCTCCGGCGCGTGGGTCGAGTAAGGACCTGCGGGTGGGGATGTTTGGTGGGGTATGAGTCTACAATTCCGCCAGTTGAAAGGACACGTTTGCAGAGATGGGTCCCTCTACAATAAAGTGGGTGGTGCCTCGGAAGGTCCTCTGCGCAAGGAGGGTTCGTCGTCTGCGCCATTCCAAACGTCTTTTCTGTTGTTGCCCATTACGGAGGTTCTTGTGAATTGAAGAAAGAGTAAAGGGTCAATAAAAATTTCAGTGTCTCGGATAATCAAAGTCACGGACAGAGACGGTTTTATTATGTTGAAGTCATCAGGTTTTTTGTTTTGTTTTTTTTTGTTTGTCTTCCTTGAACTTTTCTCTTCAGACTTGCCGAATGGAAACTATACGGACTCCTCTCCGCCCTCCACACAACTTGTGTAAGCTCACACCCACCATTCCACAGAAAAAGTTTCGGACTTAATCTAAAACAGATATGAGACCCAGATACGTGGTGTCACTGGGAAAGGGCTACGAGACGTTTCTTTCAGTTTCATTTTTTCAATAATTATGTCTCTGTCGTTGATCACACGTCATTCGTCTACACCCGAAGGGACCCCCGAGTCTACCATTTCTTAGGAGAACGTGGCCCCCTTTGGACCCAAGCTAGGGACCCACCCCTTCTAGGGGACCTCCTCCCGTACCGTCGGGTGAGGTCCTAGGAACGGACCTCTTGGGGTACCTGTCTCCTCGGACCGCCCGATGTCAGGTGCCCCAACGTGTCCGTCTGTGGTGACCCGCTGATTCGTGCCGTGTGCGCCTACATATCGAGAGTGGTCTCCTTGGAATACAAAAAATTTCGAGAATGAAGAGACGATCGACAGACGGTTGGAATCGATGTCATGAGGACTGGAAATTTGTGGTACGTACGCGAAGGCACATGAGTGTAATTCAGACTGTTTTACTTATACAATAAAGGTCCCCTCCAACGATGTTGTTATAACAGTAAAAGTATGGGATGTATGGTTTTGGGAGTCAATGGAATAATAAAAAGTCACAGTTGAAACTTTTTGTACATAAGAGAAATTTTTCACTCAAAGTTTAAACAGTCGATAGTTCCCAACTCCCTTTTTGTCTCCCATCTTTGTGAGAATTTTGAGGCAAAGACGAAACTTTTAAGTTCTCGATCCAAAAGTTTGGTATAATGTAACGACGGTGAAATACTTTTGTCTTTTCGTTAGGTGAACAAAAGAAGGACGAATGTTTTCTTACTGCAAATTCGAAGTCTACCTTAAGGCATTGCTGGCACGGGTCCTCTGTTTTTCTGGAGTCCGTCGGCACCAGTCGGAAATCGGTCTTAGGTCACAAACAAAAAAACCTAAGGAGTCAAGACCTAGGTCTGGAGTTAGAAGTCTTCAGTTTTTGAAATATTTTTAGGTTTAGAAGAGTTTGACCAAGGTGTCTTTCGCTCCTGAATCAGACTCCGGGTGAGAGTCAACCTCCGAAGCAAGACTCGGGTCGTAGAATATTTGCGTGCCTTCAGGACGGAGATAATGGGCGACCTTGACCGACGAGGGGAAAGTTCGCTGGTTTACATGGGTTCGACAAACTATTCCAGTACACATTTACAAATGACTAAACCTCTCTTTTCTTCAGTTTAATATATTTGGGTGTGGGCGGGGTGCCAAGGTCGGTTGCCTGGGAGATTAAAAGTGTTGATAACATGATGTCTTTCTACATCTTTCGTTTGTTCTTTTAGCAAATCGATAATCCGTCCTCGTTTTTTTCGGGTTCTTTTAGGGAATCTTCCTCTTGATTTTTATTCAATAAGGGTTTTAGAAATTTCTTGAAATTTTTCACACATCAAGTCAGTAGTTTGGTCAAATGAATGGTTGTATCAGCGTCTTGGGTAAGTTCAAGAAATACGGGTTGTCGTGGTCACACGACTCGTGCCCCTCGACGAGTTTCCGTTCCAGTCCCCGAGTTAGGAGGTTAGTGGGAGTAGTGTCAACGTCCGGACTGGGGGGTGGGGGTTTGTGACAGGGTCAGCCCGGTCGGACGGACCCGATTTGTCGTTTCAGGGGTCAAATTAGTCAGCCTACAAATTTCTGTACTTACTAAAGTTGAAACCTTTTAAGTCACAGGAATGTACCGGGAAGGGAAAGTACGTGTGTAAAAGTTCGGGTCTTCTCAAGTGAAGACTCAATACTGTGAAGGGCCCATTTCGTCCGTCCGGTGGTTTTCTGGTGTGGACCGGGAAGGTAGGACAGGAGTCTTTTGTTCGACATCTCGTCCCCTGACGGAAAGACTAGGGGAACTTCTGTTCCGGGCCCTGGTGACCGACCTCCCGGTCCCGGGTGCACGTTGGGTCTGTAAAGACTTCCCTCTAATAGAGCCAAGACCCTTGGTGTACCCTCGAAAACAAAAGTAGTTCCACCAAAAGTCCCGCCTCGGCCAATTAGAATGTCCCCTATCTTTATACTGTTTCTTTACTTCCCTTTATTGTTACTCGGTTCTTTCGCCAAAGAGACTGGGAATCATGGAACACCTAATATAATGTGATAGTAAATGGTTTTCTTTTTCCCTTTTTGTGGCGTCCTGACCCCACCGTCTCCGCCAGGTGTTCCATTCGGTAGGTCCATGGTCTCCAGCCTCCTCGAAGTCATTCTTATGTCAGGATTCCGATCCACGAAGGACGCACCGGAACCCATTTATTCCCGGGGGCTCTTTCAGGACCGAAGGAATTACTGTTTTATTTCTGGTGGGGGAGGGGTCCTCTGACGACACCCCGGATCCTCCCGTCTGTCCTGCCCCTGTCGCCTCTTCCAATTCCGCGAGTCACTTGCCACCTTCCCCGGTTCCTGTTAAGAGAAACTTGTCTTCGTGTCTCCACTTCGACCGGCCTGTTGCGAAGGGCATAGACTAAAAGGGTTCTACTTTCGTCGTGGTTCCAGGGTGCCTCCTTCGCCTACCGCGGCGGCCTAGTGCGTCGTCAGACGGGGTACGGAAGCGTGCCCGAGTCGTTCCCGGGAGACCTCTCGAAAGGGTGAAAGATTCTGGAGGAAGTGAAGTAGTGGGGAGTGAGGAACAATGGACGGAGACGAGACCTCCGGTCAGACTGGGGGTGGCCTTCGGAGGAAAACGGGCCCGGAGACGTGCCACCAGTAGTCCGATTCCAAGTGGAGGTTCGAACCAGTCGTGCACGAGTGTCGTAGACAAGCGACGTCCGGACGAGCACCCCGACGGTGTCAGGGATGCAACTAGACAAGACGTAGAATGTCACTCGCCCGACCCTTGCCCCTACCTAACGGTGTCTGGTCTGCGACTAAAGTTATAGAATATGCGTCTTAAAAGTCTCTCCTTTCTTTCTTCGGATTCTTCACAGAAGTCCTGTGTGGGTACCCCTGCGGCTCCTTGGAGCTTGGGGAGGTCACGAAAAGGTGACCTCTCTCGGTGTCCGTCTCGAACCGTCCTCGGCCCCCTCTGACCCGGGGGCAGACTAAACGTTTGTAAGAGGAACCAGAGTACATTGTCGAGTCTTATCATTTTTCCAACTGAACTTTTGAAAATTGTACCTTTATACGTCTCGTCTCTTACGAGTTCAAATAAGTCGGTCCTTTTTAATGTAAATTACGGGGAGTGTCCTCTCTTTTCCTACATTAAACTAATCTCAACGCATCATTCAAACTCCCAGTCTCAAAAATCTTAATATACGTAGAGTAGAATTCTTATACAAAAAAAAAATAGTATTGTCTCCTATCACGTGGTAATTTACAATTCCTTAAGTTTTGTTATTCCCTTCTTTCTAGAGATAAGTATCCAGGTAAATGTAGAAAATTTTATAAACATAAATATTTATATAAATATAAATGTCGCTATTTCTTAGACGGACGGTCCCGTGGTCTACGTTCTCTGCACCCGAGTTAGGGACCTAGCCCTTCTAGGGCTCTCATCTTTGCCACTGGGTGAGGTCCCAGGGTGAGGTGGGTAAGGTCCTAAGGACAGACCTCTTAAGGTGCCTGTCTCCTCGGACCACCCGATGTCGGGTACCCCAGCGTGTCTCGACCTATGTTAACTCGTGCATCGCCGTTGTATAAATATAACTATAAATATTTATAGTTACGTTAAATACAATATTTATATTGTATTTATTTATAGTCAAGTCAGTCAAGTCGAGTCAAGTCAACGAGTCAGCACAGGCTGAGACGCTGGGGTACTTAGCGTCGTGCGGTCCGGAGGGACAGGTAGTGGTTGAGGGTCTCAAGTGAGTCTGAGTGCAGGTAGCTCAGGCACTACGGTAGGTCTGTAGAGTAGGAGACAACAGGGGAAGAGGAGGACGGGGGTTAGGGAGGGTCGTAGTCTCAGAAAAGGTTACTCAGTTGAGAAGCGTACTCCACCGGTTTCATGACCTCAAGGTCGAAGTCGTAGTAAGGAAGGTTTCTTTAGGGTCCCGACTAGAGGAAATCTTACCTGACCAACTTAGAGGAACGTCAGGGTCCCTGAGAGTTCTCAGAAGAGGTTGTGGTGTCAAGTTTTCGTAGTTAAGAAGCCTCGAGTCGGAAGAAGTTTCAAGTTGAGAGTGTAGGTATGTACTGGTGTCCTTTTTGGTATCGGAACTGATCTGCCTGGAATCAGCCGTTTCATTACAGAGACGAAAACTTATACGATAGATCCAACCAGTATTGAAAGGAAGGTTCCTCATTCGCAGAAAATTAAAGTACCGACGTCAGTGGTAGACGTCACTAAAACCTCGGGGGTTTTTATTTCAGACTGTAACAAAGGTGACAAAGGGGTAGATAAAGGGTACTTCACTACCCTGGCCTACGGTACTAGAAGTAAAAGACTTACAACTCGAAATTCGGTTGGAAGTGAGAGACGAAAGTGAAAGTAGTTCTCCGAAAACTCAAGGAGAAGTGAAAGACGGTATTCCCACGACAGTAGACGTATAGACTCCACTAACTATAAAGAGGGCCGTTAGAACTAAGGTCGAACACGAAGAATGTCAGGTCACAAAGAGTACTACATGAGACGTATCTTCAATTTATTCGTCCCACTGTTATATGTCGGAACTGCATGAGGAAAAGGATAAACCTTGGTCAGGTACAGGTCAAGATTGACAACGAAGGACTGGACGTATGTCTAAAGAGTTCTCCGTCCAGTCCACCAGACCATAAGGGTAGAGAAAGTCTTAAAAGGTGTCAAAGAACACTAGGTGTGTCAGTTTCCGAAACCGTATCAGTTATTTCGTCTTTCTCTACAAAAAGACCTTGAGAGAACGAAAAAGGTACTACAACCGTTAAACTAGAGACCAAGGAGACGGAAAAGATTTTGGCCGAACTTGTAGTTCTTCAAGTGCCAAGTACATAACGACTTCGGAAGGAACCTCTTAAAACTCGTAATGAAATGATCGTACACTCTACTCACGTTAACACATCATCAAACTCGTAGGAAACCGTAACGGAAAGAAACCCTAACCTTACTTTTGACTGGAAAAGGTCAGGAAGTCGGTGACGACTCAAAAGGTTTAAACGACCGTATAACTCACGTCGTGAAAGTGTCGTAGTAGAAAGTCCTAAACTTTGTCGAGTTGACCTTAAGGTAGTGGAGGTGATCGAAACAAGCATCACTACGAAAGAATCCGGGTGAACTGAAGTGTAAGGTTCTACAGACCGAGATCTAATCACTAGTGTAGTAGTACTAATAGACCCAACACTTCTAGAAAAAACATGTCAAGAAGACACATAAGAACGGTGGAGAAGAATTATAGAAGACGAAGACAATCCAGGTATGGTAAAGACAGGAAATAGCTCGGGTAGAAACGTACTTTACAAGGGAACCATAGAGACTAAAAGATCTTCTCTAGAGATCAGAAAGGGTAAGACAAGAAAAGGAGATAAAGAAACATAACTAGCGACTTCTTCCGAAAGAATAGAGAAGAACGAGAAGAAACCTTGAGACGTAAGTCTACGAATATAGGAAGGAAAAGAGGAAACGAAAAGCGGAGAGAAGAAAAGTGTCGATAAACATTCCGGAGGGGTCTGTCGATAAATTTATTTATATTTATAGATATTCTGTAAATATATATACTATATATAAAATATATTTTATATATAAATTCTGGTTTTTTTCAGACAGTTCCTTCCCGAAAGAATACGTGTGTTTGTGTATGTGTGTATCAAGCTCTTTTGATTACACGTTTCATTTTCCTTTTTTCCTCATGTTTGTATACCTTCTTCGGTTAACCAAATTAATTTTTCGTGGACTTCTTAATTGTCTGTCTGTCAGGGAACAATCGTTATTTTTGTAGTCGTGCATTGTCGTCTGGTCTTCTTGGATATGACGTCTTTCTTGACTAATCACTCTTTCCAATTTTTGTCCTCTCTCTCTTCCTTTTGCAGTTAATTTAGAAGTTGGACTGAAGTTCTTTGCTGGACGAAAAGGGACCTCCAGTCCCGGGTCCTGGCGGGGCCGTCGGGTACAGAGGGGCCACAGGGTGAGTCGTCTGGGCGTGCCCAGTCCGACGAGTCGAAGTGATCCGACACGCAGTCACTCCATTCCTGGTATGAAATTTGTACCAAATGTGTGACACCCGGTGTGACGTAATTACCCCGCACGTCAATGTAATTAGCCCGAAGGGTCCGACGTCATCGCCAGCCCTTGGGCGGACGACTAGGTCTACGCCCGAGCTAGGGCCCCCGTCCTCCGTCGGGTGACGGCGCAAGAACGGACCTCTTACCTGTCGCCTCGGACCGCCCGTTTCTCAGCCTGCGCTGCCTTCGTTGAGTCGTCCGTGCGAATGACCCGAGACCCAGGTTTCTCCCACCCCTTGTAACAGGTCTTCCTCCCAAAGACAAAAGAAGCGTAGTGAAACTCCCCCTTTCGGGAGGAGGTCTTGAGGGGTGTGCGCCGTCGGTGTGCCCCCTGCCCGGCACGACCCCCACCCCGGTTTCTCCGTTCTGGGCGCCCCGACGTACGTGCACACACCCCCTAGACTTAGTCAGGGGAACGCACTTGAAGTCGAAATGTAGCCTCGCGCCGACTGCCCGTCACGACGCGAGCCGAGTCCCAAAGTCGAAACATAGCCTCGTGCCGACTGCCCGTCACGACGCGAGCCGAGTCCCAAAGTCGAAACATAGCCTCGCGCCGACTGCCCGTCACGACTCGAGCCGAGTCCCAAAGTCGAAACATAGCCTCGTGCCGACTGCCCGTCACGACGCGAGCCGAGTCCCAAAGTCGAAATGTAGCCTCGTGCCGACTGCCCGTCACGACGCGAGCCGAGTCCCCATGTCATGTCGCTGACTCCGTGTGCAGACGTGCGCGGAAACAGTCTGCGAAAAGAGTCAATCCACCCATGTGTTATACCCCGTCTCAAAGGACGGGATATGTCATCCAGGAACGACCGATGGGCAAAATTTGTACAGTCACACGTGTCCAGCCCGGGTTTGTTGGGGAGACCTACGAAGCCTTCACGGTTAAGGCACCCACAAGGGGCGCGGCGGGTGACGGGAGGCGAGGGAGTGGGTATACCATGGGTGACGCACGGTCCGTGGTACCCCATGCAATGGTTTCTGTTGTGTCTCTCCGGTGGTGAGAGAACTTCACCCCTAGGACCCCCCCGTCTTCCGTCCTTCAGTTGTCTCGAGCTGTCTGACACTGCGGGCGACACTCCCCCGTCTCCCGCCGCCCAACCCTCTGAGCGGGTACGGCACACACTGTGGCACACACTGCCAGTCTTCCTTCGCCTCCCCGGGCCCTTCCCCGCCCCTTCCGGGCTGCCGAGCGGGTCGGGTTCCCCTGGTCCACCGTCGTCGCTACCCCCTCCCTTCGGTCCTGCCGAAGCCCCTCAGGAGCCCTCTTCGCCGTGCTGGGCCACTACCTACTCTACACCGTCCACTTCTTCTCTCTGTTTATTTCCGAACTAAGCTCATTCGTCCAGTCTCTGCCTACCGTACCCCGACCCCGCTGAGCCCCCTCTCCTGGACACACTTGTCTCGGAGACTCTGCAGGTACCCACTTCCCGACGACTGACTCCTGTGCACGGTGAGAGAAGGAAGGCGACAGTGGCTTGACGGGGGCTGGAAGTGTTTCCGTCTAGCCTGTGTCTTTCCCCCCGACCTCCACCGGACCGAAATCTCCGAAGGGCAGTCGCCTAGGGAGACATCGGCCGTGACCATTTGTAAAAGAATTTCCTAGTTTTATTCGCAAAGTCAGGAGCATCCGTCCGTCACAGACAGCGTTGATGAGTGGAGGCGGTGACGTCCTGCCGTCGCTGGGGTCCGTGCCGACACGAAGGCACTGTAATCGAGTGTCTTTGTGTCCGGTTCCCACCGACGACGGAGGGACGTCGAGACGGGACCTTGGGGTCCCAGTCTGAGTTTTCGAGGATGTTCAAATCCCTGGTTTTTGGTCCTTTCCCTCAGAAGGGTCCGATTCGCTCAGCCCGACGCAAGACCCCCTAGTCCACCCCTCCCCAACGGTCGACTCTAGATTCGGCTCTCGAGACGTCCCTCCCCGCCCTCCGTCAGACCTGTGAGTGACGTCGTCCACTCGGATGGCGCGTCCTCTGCCTGCACAACAACTCGACGCGTATTGGGGAGACCGTGTCTGTGACCTCAGTCCCTCTGAGCTCTCGTTCGGGACACGACCCAAACGGTCGACACACCGGGACCCGTTTACTGCATTGACGAGACTCGAAGTCAAAGGGGTAGATATTTTACCTTTCCGACATTAATGTGACGGAGTGTCCTGACAACGTTCCTAATTTACTCTATTAGGACACGCACCATGTGTTATTTTCGAGTTGTTTCGGACGAGAGTACTAGTGCTTCCATTTTATAATTTATCGGTGGTAAGGAACTGTGGTCCGAGGTCTTCGTCGTCCGGGACGGGATCGCCTTCTCGTGAACGGTTTGACACTTCATTACGTTTAAAGTAGGTTTCCCTCCCTTTTTTTTTTTTTAGTGTCTACCAACAAAAGGTGACTATCATCTCCACCTTCACTTTCCGAGTTTTATCTTGTTTCGTCTTTGGACCCGTGACCCCACTACGGTCCTCCCTATCCTCTGGAACTCCTTCCGGACGTGACGACTCAGAGCTCAGCGAAGAAACGCGTGGCTACGGGGACCCACGGTCCGCGCACACCGTGAGGTCACGACGGGTCCTCTCCAGGGACGGTAAACCTCACATCGGGATGGTTGGGGACCCCCCTCCGGACGGGACGTGCGACGGGACCCCCGCCCCAACTGACTCCCCCACTTCGACCCACCCCGTCTCAACGGTACTCGTCCTCCTCGACCGGAACCTGCTCCCCTCCGAGAGACCACCCCCACCCCCTACGACCGAGTCCGACCTTTGACTTTAGCTGTCCCAGGTGTGTCAGCCGGGACTTCTGTAAACCTCGAAATGTCCACCCCGCGGACTGCTACTGCGAAGGGTAGTTCACCGGAAAGACGGGTTGTGAGACTTACAAAGGGGTCCAGACCCTCTGTTTGCACTTCAGGAGAGGACCTTTGCAGGTCCACACGAGTGGCGCCTGCTGCTCGAGTGGACGGCCCGGGACACGTCGGGGGTGCCCGGTGGGGGGTCCCTGGTGGGGGGTGTCCAGGACGGAACCCGAGGAGGAGTGTTTGACCCAGGACGACCCGAGGAGCCCCTCTCTACTCCTCCCCTCTGCTCCCCCCGTCCGCGACTACGGGGGTGTCGGGGTACAGGGGGTGAGGGTGACTTGGGGAGGAGTCGTGGTGTGGTCTCCGAGCCTGGGTCTGAAGCCACCCAGTGCACGGGTAAGGTTTCGGGCACCGGGCTTCCTTACCGCCAGGGAGCACGGAGTAAAACTTTGTTCGTTAAATTGTTGGGAACATTCGTCCTATGTTCCGTCCCAGGTTAAAACAAAATCCTAAACGTCTTGGACGTCTCTTTCTGTCGCTACGTGTCGACGTCCGGTACCCGTGACCGGGACGGGTCGAGCGGCGGGGACACGGAGGTCGTGGACGGTGCCGTTGACAGCACCTCCTCCTCGAGTCGTCTGTGAAAACTTTTCTCTATGCGTTAATTTTTTCTGGCGTGTTCGGCCGGTTACCCCACGTGTGTGTGTGTGTGTGTCCCATATGTGTGTGTGTGTGTGTGTGCCCCACATGTGTGTGTGTGTGTGTGTGTCTTTGTGTGTGTCCCATATGTGTGTGTGTGTTTGTGTGTGTGTGCCCCACATGTGTGTGTGTGTGTGTCTTTGTGTGTGTGTGTCCCATATGTGTGTGTGTGTGTGCCCCACATGTGTGTGTGTGTGTCCCATATGTGTGTGTGTGTGTGTGTCCCATATGTGTGTGTGTGTCTTTGTGTGTGTGTGTGCCCCATATGTGTGTGTGTGCCCCACATGTGTGTGTGTGTGTCTTTGTGTGTGTGTCCCATATGTGTGTGTGTGTTTGTGTGTGTGTGTGTTTGTGTGTGTGCCCCACATGTGTGTGTGTGTGTGTCTTTGTGTGTGTGTGTCCCATATGTGTGTGTGTGTGTGTGCCCCATATGTGTGTGTGTGTGTGTCCCATATGTGTGTGTGTGTCATTGTGTGTGTGTGTCCCATATGTGTGTGTGTGTCTTTGTGTGTGTGTGTTTGTGTGTGTGCCCCACATGTGTGTGTGTGTGTCTTTGTGTGTGTGTCCCATATGTGTGTGTGTGTTTGTGTGTGTGTGTGTCCCATATGTGTGTGTTTGTGTGTCCCATGTGTGTGTGTGTGTCTCATGTGTGTGTGTGTGTGTGTGCCCCACATGTGTGTGTGTGTCTCCCATATGTGTGTGTGTCTTTGTGTGTGTGTGTGTTTGTGTGTGTACCCCACATGTGTGTGTGTGTGTGTCTTTGTGTGTGTGTCCCATATGTGTGTGTGTGTTTGTGTGTGTGTGTTTGTGTGTGTGCCCCACATGTGTGTGTGTGTGTGTGTCTTTGTGTGTGTGTGTCCCATATGTGTGTGTGTGTGTGTTTGTGTGTGTGTAAGACAGTCGGGTCGAGGAGGGCATCTGGGCGGGACCCGGTCCGAGGGACGAGTCCCGGGGGAGGGCGGGGGGGGTCCGACGGGGCCCTCGGGCGTCACGGGGGGCACGAGGGGGTCGGAAGGACAGGGAGAGGGTCGTCTCGGGGTCCTGTCCCAGACCGAAACGCTCCAGACCGTCCACTCTCCGTGTGTGGGGAACGTCTAAGACTGACCACTCCCCCGTTCTCCGTTGTGACCCCGAGGGCCCCTCGTAAGATCTTACGTTGACGTGTCGTCTCCCCGGACGAGTACACCTGGAACAGAGGTGGCGGTCGGACGACACCACCGTGGTCCTTGATTGGTGCACCGGAGACTCCGCCCGTCAGAGACGTGGACGTGTGATCCCCATTTCGATAAGAGAGGGTCACAGGGACCCGAGTCTCCACTATTGTGCGTCTTGCGTGGATTGTGGTGGCGGTCGCACTCTTTCCGTGAGTTAGTCAAACCAAGAGGAGGAGCAGTTTCCTGTAGGGTCCCTCAAACCCTCTAAGGCCTTTTTTACCTCTTTTCAATAGGATTGTTCACTGTGGTAAGGTGAAGTTCTACGAATGATCGGGGGGACAGGATTTTAAGACATTAAATATTAGATCTCCGAAGCCCACCGTCCCTCCCCCCACCAATTTCAAATTTTGATAATTCGTTTACTGGACTTCTTGGTCGGTCCACGGACTTTCTCCCCTCCTCTCTTTCTCCCGTTGTGACTAGTGCTCCGTAAAAAAAGATCTATTTAGTAGCCAGTAAAGGGTGCTGCTTTATGTGTTAATGAGGTCTCCTTTCGGAAAAAGGAAATTTGTGTGTAAACCTAAAGGGTTTACTGCACGTCACAAAATTTACAGGGTGAACCGAGGGATTTGTGAAGCAAAAGGTTTTCGTCTTCCTTCTCCTCTTTCTCCGTACCGTGTCGACCCGGCGTGTCCGCAGGGAGAGTTCTGGGACCGGGTCACCCAGCGTCAGAGCGAAGTGAGACCCCTCCCCAGAACGTCCGTCCTTCCCGTCGGGGTCGTGGTGGTGGGGTCGAACGCCCACGGCTTACGGCCTGTGTCTCGGGGACTGGGTGTCGGTGCCTGATAAAGGTTGAGCGACTGTTCCGACGAAGACTCATAGTCTAGGTGTCTGGAGCAGGTGAGCGCGTTGGTAGAACGATAATAAAATGTCTGCAACAGATTTTCGACCCTTCGACCTTGGGTTCTGCTTGTCCAGTGCACACGTCATAAGTCTGTCGACTCAAGGGACCACTCCGAGAAAGTGTTCGCAAGGAGGCGACAGAGACTTTTGGGGAGAGGGAAGGGGTTTGTAGGTACCTCTACCCCCTTGTCTCGTCCGTGTCCACCCCTTCTTTGAAAGGTCCGTGGTCCTTTTCCGAAGTAGAGAGGTCCTCTTCCACCTGTCTATCACACACGCACACACACACACACACACACACACACATACACAACTTGGTCACGTCCTTGTTAGTTAGTAAAGGAACGTAATTGTGGATTTATTTTGGTTTTGTTGGTTCTGAGTGGGGTTTGGTTAGGTGGGAGGCCTCTTTGGACCGCCCACCTCCACCCACCCCACCCTACCGTCTTCCGCCGGGGACGGGAAGTCCTGAGAGAGGAGGTGGGTGACGTTACGGCTGGAGGTGCGGGTAGTGACTAAGGGTGCCCCCGACCCCCTCCGGTTTCCCTCCCACTGAGCCTTCGTGTAGTTGGGGACCTCCGACCGTTTCACAAACCCGACTTTACTCAATGAAAACCACGAGAGGTCCGCTGACCAAAGGTTGACGGTTTCCGTCAGATGTCGGTCAGTCGACTGTTGTTAGTTATTATTCTACTAGTGGGTTTGTGGATTTTGTGTGAACGAATATTTAGGACAGTTTGTGTGGTCACCCTTCAAGATTCTTTCTTTTCCCTTGTGCGCGTGTGTGCGTGCGCGCGCACGTGCGTGCGTGTGTGGTGGGGGGCGGGCGGAGTATGAGTTCAAACTTGCAGTTTCTTGACCGTAGAAGTTTCAGTGACGAGAATTGGTTGATTTAGAACGCTAAAAGGGCTAAGTACAGTGGTTAGACAGGAAACCCCTGGAAATCGTTTACTTCCAGTTGAGAAGAAGGTGAAGACTTTGTAGTGCCACAGTGGACCCGCCCTACTCCTCCTTAGGTCTGTGTACTTCAAATGGGTTCAAAGTATTGGAGGGGTCTGAGAGTCCTTTGTACTCCTCGACTACCAGAATATATGAACATTGTGGTCGGTACGACCTTGTGAAGCTCCTCGTTTTATTGATAAGTTTATTTTAGTTTTCTACAAGATCGTAGTTTGGTAAGATAGAAGGGTAGCACGTCTCTCTCCTAGATACCTGTTTGTCTAAGAGGCACTGGTAAATTAGCGATTATTGAAATAATTTCTCTGTTTCTGTGCGTTTAAATGTTCCAACATAAACAGGGGACTACGTAATTATGTTGTCCCTTCCTGTTATACACTATTTCAACGACCCTTACACCTCTATAAGGAAAAAATTTTATTGTTAACGAACGTAGTGTAGATGGTGGAATTTCAATTGTGACGTATTCATTTAACGTTTCTCCGATGTACCCTCTTGCATGTGATTCAACGGAAAAAAAAAAAGGTTGAATTTTTCGTTTGAATGAATTTCAACCATCCTCCCCTCTATTTTAAGTGGTAAGTTATGTGACTGTCTTTGTTAGCCAATAAAATTTTCAAGTTCTGGGTCCTTTCTTGAGAGTGTTTGTGCGTCACGTCTCTCCTCTTCGACTCTCGGTCGCGGTCGAGACCTGACGTGGACGTGAAAGACCAGGAAGACGAAAAATTTTTCCCTAAGTTCGAGACGTTTACTGTTAATTACGTTATTGCGAGTGCCTCCCACTGTTCCTGGGTGCACCCAGACTGTCTCTGTGGGAACCGACGTAAAGTTGACCGGGTGCTCGCGGCGAAATAGAAGACCAACAGGTGTCAATGAGTAGATAAAAATTTGCAAGGTTATACTAGAATAGCTCCTTCGTGTATATTAAACTAATGGAATAAAGGTATTGCTTTTCAACAACTTACACGGGTCGGTCCATTCTCAATGCCAATGGCCCGCAGACACCTGATCCGACCTCGAATTGCCAACACCAGAAAATAAAAATTTTTTGTTAGCGTTTCTGGGCGAGTCATCTTTCACGTGCGACCCGACCAGTGACCAACCACTCGAAACACGTCACTGGCGACCGGAACCCTGGTCACTCCGTGGGTGAGGGGGAACGACAAGTCGGTGACTCAGCACAGAGAAACGTTGGGGTGTCTGACGTCGTGCGGTCCGAGGGGACAAGAAGTGCCGGAGGATCTCAAACGAGTCTAAGTGCGGCTCAGTCACTACGATAGATTGGTAGAGTAGGAGACACCGGGGAAGAGAGGGACCACCAGGACTTCCCCGGACCCCCCTCTCAAGGTCCAAAAGTGGTGTCACTCAACGATATTCGTTGAGCCGGGTGAACCTTCCTCTTTAACGGAAGTGTGACGGAGATTTAAGAGTGTGTGCGGAGGGTTGACGTTTCCGGCGACCTCGCCCCCGTAGTCAATACTTGAATTTTAGGCTTTGGTGGGGACTGGGTCCTCCCCTGCGTTACTACTGGTGCACTGGGAAGTTCTCAGGAGACTATAATGACGTCCACAGCAGTTCTGTGCCTGTCTTGAGTGCCCCAGGGCCCGCGTCTCCCGCAGGTCCTGCTGATGTCCATTCTCGACCGAGTAGGCCTTCAGGTGTCCTTGTCCCCAAACTAGTTCGTGCTCCGTGTCCCCCTCCTCTCTGCCTCAGTCTGTTCCTGGACCAGAACACTAATTGCGATTCCTTCTTGTGTTCACTTGTCTCAGGGGGTTTTCTGAGCGACTGGACCCGGGATCCTTGGTGTGCCTTGGTGTGCCGAGGGACCACAGGGTCACAGGGGAGGACCGGCGTGCCAGAGGGACTCCGGGTGACTGGTTCCGTGAACTGGGAACGTCTCCCGTGGCTGGGGCGGGGAGTGTGTGTCAGTTTTCGGGAATATATTCAGAACAACGGGGGTTTGAGTTGGTGTCAGCAGATGACAACTGGTCTTGATGGTCAGTGCATATGTCAATCGGGTACAAGACATACAGAGAATTGAAAGGGCTGTAAGGATCCGATATGTCAAGTAGACTCTCAAAAAAGTTTACGAGTGTCTAGAGGTTGAAAAAAGGGTTGTATAAATAACTTTTGTTGAACGTGTATTCATCTGGGAACGTCGAGTTTGGGGACAACCGACTCCTAGTCGACACAAATTTTCCGTTCACTGGCGGACTTGGAGCAGTGACAGAGTAAGAGCAGTGGGGTAGAAAGAGTGTTTGACACAAGGGCCCTCCGGGATGTGGTCGCACCTCGACGGCGGGAGGCACGGACGTGCAGAGACGACGTTCGGCGTGTAGAACCACTCTCGCACACGCACAGTGGACCCTCGTGACCAGTGTACCCCTAGGTGGCCCCGGTGTTCGTGTCACTGGACCCTCTAAGTAGGTCCGGGTACCCCCGTTGGACCCTGTCGCGTGGACAAAGACCTGCGGAGACTCGAGTCGACGCTTGAGTGACGCCGGACTCCAGTCCTTGAGTCTCGTGTCGGGACCTGTCTCAGTTGGTCTCCGAGTCGTTATTGGACGCCAGTGTGTCCGCTGTGCCCTCGGCTCGTCTGTGGCACCCCTCTCGCGTGGCTCTCAAGGTGCGGTGGACTAATGCTGCGGAGCCTGCCTCTTCGCCCCCCTGCCGGCCGCAGAGTGGAGTGCCGCGTCCTCCGGAGAGACTGGCGGCGAAGGAACCAGAACTCGACCCCGAGTCCGTCCTGCGCCCGCCGGCCGTAGGGTAGAGGGGTGCACCCTCCCTTCTGAGCCCCTTCGCTCCAGGCGACGGGTCCCTACGGGGCACCGGTGATGGTTACCGCGAATCTGGGCCGGTGTACTAATTAATTCCAAACCTCTTTGTCGGTCGGGAACTAATGGCCCCCTTTCAAATATGGGTCCTTTAAAATTAAGTGAGTCCTGGAACGACCGGATTTGCAGTCGGGTGGTACTGTAAGTCCCGAGGTCGGGGGTACGAGCTCGCCGGCATCCCGATCGTCACTACCGGTCCTGGCACTCACGACTGGTCCTCGGCTCCCGCCTGGTTCGTAGGTGCGCGTAGTAAAATAGGTTAAGGCGGTTGTTTGGACCCTCCGCGGATCATCGTGCCGCGATGTCTACCCCTTCGCTGGCAAGTCCGTTCCATTGATTGAACGGATTCAGACTGAGTCCTCGACGCGTGTAGTGGTGGTTTTAGCGTCAGATACTTGGTTGCGGTCATCCATCCGTCCGTGAAGGTATTTTGGGATGGTGTGTAAAGACTCAGTTTAGTGTTTTTTTAACCCGCCTTGTGGTTGACATGCTTCAATACATGTAGGAATTTACCCTCACACAGATGTTTACGAAAGACTATGTGTGTGTGTGAGTACAAGAAATTAACGAGTATAGACTACTTTTTGTCGGGTTTCAATGATAACAATAATAGTACTAAAATATAAACGTAACGACCGTGTACTGGGAGCCGTCTGTTTTGTACTTATAAAGTAAACACCTCATTTAAAGTTTCCCGCTAGTTCCTAGAGTTCACAGGACTTTGTTGGGTTCCTTCGTTACACTCTTCTTATCCAGACAAATGCCGGTTCTTTTTTTCCCGAGGATTTTGGATGCCGAAGGGATCCAGGACTAGCCCCTCTTCGTCTTAGTCGGAGTCGGAAGTGTCGACGGAGGTAGAAAGGTGGTTTAGTATGACGAAGGTCCTCTCTTAGGTCGGGGGACGTTTGCGGACGTTTAGACCGTGTAGTCTCGCCCAGGCTGTTAGACGGTCCTGCCCGATGGTTCTATTTGTCGTAGGGTGTTTCCGTCCGCGGAACTCGTACCCACACAGTCGTAAATGTAGGGAAGGGGAGGTCCGCCCCAGGGTCCGGAGACTTGAGAGGGTCGTCCTTCCCCTGAGAAGTTTAACGTGTGATGAAATCTCTCTAAGAGTTTCCCTTAATCCTCTCTTTCCCGCAACCGACCTACCCGTGGGTTTCTCCCGCTCTTTTTCGATTTGCGGTCGTGGGAAACCGACCGTTAGTAGCTGTGGCCTGAATAAACCGTTGTATTGGTGTCGGGTTTTGATGTGAGTTGGAGACCCCATTCCAGGTGTGCCAATTCGAGATGTGCCGGACACGCCAGGTGTGTGGTGTCCCTCCTACCCTAAATGTGAAGACTGTTCAGTTCAGGAGACCGGTGGACCACGCTTCTAGGTTGAATGACCTTTTCTGGGACTACGACCCTTTCTGGCTTCCGTCCTCTCCCGCTGTCCTCTACTCTACCAACCCACCGTAGTGACTAAGCTACCTGTACTTGAACGTCTTTAAGACCCTCTACCACTACCTGTCCCTCCGGACCACACGACGTCAGGTGCCCCGGCGTCTCAGCCTGCGCTGAACCACTGGCTTGTCTTTGTTACGGGAATATTCATGCCTTATTCGCGAATCACGCAGAGATTCCGCGGCCATGGGTAGAAAGTTCTGTTGTCTTCCTTTGCAAGAGACCCCACAGAGTCGGCACATCGACAAGGGGCTTTGTTTGTGTTCTTTTTCTGGTGGATTAGTCCTCATGGAGGAGGACGTTCCGCCGTAGGGGTTCCTGGCGAGTCTCTACCGCCCTCGAGGGCCCACCCTTCGCGGAGGTTTGTAGGTGTGACACCGGTTGGACACACTACCCGAGGTCCTCGGGGCCCAGCCTCTCTGAGAGGCGTGGGTCTTCTCGGACGCCCTACGCAGGGCAAGTTTTCGGGTCGAGACGGAAAACGAAAGGGTTTCCCTCGAGACCCTCGTCCTTTCGAGAGGATACCCACTCTAGAGGGGTCCAAAGTGTGGTAGGAGTTCCCTGCCCTTTCATTAAGAGTTTGCGACCTTTTGTTTCTGACATTTCGGCTCCCCCTTCCTCGGTCCCCGAGACGTCTCCACCGCGACGACGACAAAGACCCGGGTGTTGTGACGGACACCACGTCGCGCGAGACTGCCCGGCCGATCAAGGGGTCGGTCCCTACTTGGATGTAGGGGACGTCTCCTTCGCACGTCGGAATTAGTGCCCCGGGGGTCCCTTCGCGGACGACTCCGTAAAATTTAAGTCCTCTCTGGGAATCTATCCCAAAGTCTGAGAGGGACACCAGACGGGCGAGTGGCCCTCGGAGACGGTCCCGACTCGCGTGTACGCGTGATCCGGGAACCCCCGGTCACGTAAGAAAGGCCAGGGGAGTGAGACCTAGTGTGTTTTCGCGACGTCTGAGGTAGGTGGGACGTCCGGTGCGACGGGGGGCTGGGGGGACGGGGCGGGGCGTGAGACGAGTGTTGGGGAGCTCCGACTGTAGACATCCACTCGCCAGTCAGAGGGCCCCGGCGCCTGGAGGTCCCTCCGGGGACACTCTCTCCGATCCTTCCCGTCTCTGACTCCCGTCCATAAATGGTGACGGGGGGGGGGGGGGGGGGGGGGGCGGGGGNGGGGGGGGGGGGGTGGCTGAGGCCGAGAGAGGTTCTTCAGTCGACGTGGGGAGATGGTTTACGGTGCGGGAGTGACTCCCGGGTGCTGGAGACGATGAAAGAGGGGAGGAAGTGGGGACTTGGACTCCCACTCCTTTCAGGGCGTCGCGTCGGTCGGCAGGGGTCGAGGGGACCCCCATCGTGTGGTAGGAACGACCCAAGGACATACGGACGGGGGACGACGGTTACTCGGACCATAATTTATGGGGAACCAAGGAAGTCGACCTCACACGGTAGACAGAGGACGGTCCTGTCGCTGACCGTTTTCATTTTGGGTTTGGGTAGTGAGATCTTAAAGTGAGGACCTTAGAAGAACGGTGCTATATACGTACAACTAAGGGACCGTTAAAGAGGTTCAGTGTCTCCTATCGTAGGTCGTCTCCCCTTTTGTGGTGTTCTGAAGGTAGGATTAAATGAGATGACACATGGAACTTTCGTGTCTTAAGTAGAAGAATTTTTCACTTCGTTCGAAAGGTTGTACTTTTGAGCTAATGTCCTAATCTTTTCGTACAACAACGATTTTTATAAGAGATGTCTTAAGGAAATGTTCGCGGAGTAGTTACTAGAGGTGATACAAAGTCTCAGTGAAATTGGCACGCATTCTTGACGTTTATCCCGTTGTCGCAAAAGACCCTTGAAAGGTCAAAATCTCGTCGTTCAATTTTAACGTAGTTTCCATTCTGTAGAATGTATCATCTATCGTCGAGACACTATACTTAAGTTAAGATTGTTGTTCTCATATTTTAGTTCTAAAGATTCTTAAATTGAGGATTTTCAGTTGGAGTGGGACTTCTGGTGACCCACAGGACCTGATCCAGTCCCACTGGATGTCCTTTTATTTTGTGTTTGGTTTCAAAGTTTGACTTTTTGATACTCGACAGAACCCTATTCCCCACCCCGAGAGGCTGTTCGGTTGTTCTATGTTATCCCTTTTATTGGTTGGTGACTCTTGTCACTAGAGTCGAGAAATTAGTGACTCTTAAGTTTAGAGTTTAAACTTTAACTTTACTAAGTTTGGGTCACAGTCTTAGATGTTACAAGTTCACGTTTAGGGAGTCGACACAGGCTGAGAAACGCTCGGGTACCTCATATTTCAGGTACCTTAAGAGGTCCGGTCTTACGACCTCACCCTCGGAAAGGGAAGAGGTCCCGCTAGAAGGGTTGGGTCCCTGACTTGGGTCCAGAGGGTGTGACGTCCGCCCAAGAGATGGTCGACTCGGTTCATCCCTTCGGGTTCTTACGACCTCACCCATCGGATAGGGAAGACGTCCCCTAGAATGACTGGTTCCTTGACTCGGCCCCTGAGGGCGTGACGTCCGCCCAAGAGATCGTCGACTCGACGGTCCCTTCGGGTGTTACAGGTGTTCCAGGTTTTGTTTTAAATCTTTTCCGAAAAGTGTTTAATGTACATTTCGTCCACAATCGTTACATAAAAAATTTTGGTGGCTTCCAGGCAGAGTTGGTGCCGAGAGACGTTCCTTGTTCGGACTTGTTGAAGTAGATTTTGGTTTATTAGTTTGTTTCCGAATAGTACCGAAAAGGCGTCTGGACCCAAGTCATCTTTCCGCAACCAATGAAAGGGTCCCAACTCGGACAACACTGTCCAGGGTCCCAATGTCGTCCATTCTTTAAAACGTTGTTGATAATTCCCTCCCTCGAGCATTTGTTTCAGAAAAAAGAACCCTTTGGACTACTTTAGGTCTGTCGGAGCGGAGTCGGGAGAGGAACATAGTCAGGACGTGTCGTGTGTCGTTTCAGTGTTGAATTGTAGATGAACACTCCGATGCACTAGTTGCAGATAGAGGGAGTCGATTGTGCATTTGAAAGACTCCCACACCAGGTGAAGGCACAGATGAGTACTGTGCCACGGTTAAGTCTGTTTTCACGAGTTGTCTAAGAGGTTCACAGCTTTGGTGTCGAAGGTATGGTCCTGACCCTTTTTATTCAAATTCGGAAGTGGTTTATTTGAAAACGTGTCCTAAGCTTGAAACCTTGATTCTTTATAAAATGATAAGTTTTATTTTTAAGTCACCTTCCTCTTGTTACGTTTAATTTTAGCGCACTATGCTGTTGTACGGGTACTCTTAACGATTTTAATTCTTGTAAGCTCTGTAGGGACCATCAGGTCCCTAATTCTGAAGCTCGAAGGTTAAGTCTCCCGGTCCCAAGCTAGGGACCAGTCCCTTGATCCAGAAGTACGAAACCAATTTCTAGTTTCTGGGACACACGGTGTTAATTCTACCATGTGTCGGTTTATTTATTTAAATAATTATTTTTTTTCTCGCGACTGTTACGACTTACGTCAGTCCTACGCTTACTGACTTTATGCTTGTCAGCCCTCCTTACATTTGGTCGTGTTGGTGAAACGTTTTGTCAAATCGCAAAAGATTATTTTAATTATGTAAAGGTGCCCTGGGTCACTTGGGTGAGGATCTACAAATGGGTTGACTTTACTTACGTAGATAGGTGTGTCCGAGCTCCTTCTTACAAGTCTCGTCGAAATGAGTGCTAGGGATCTTTGACGTTAGTTGAGTTTTAGGTAGACGGTCACTGACCTATTTCTTTAGTTCATGGAGGTATTTTGCCTTATAATGAGTCGTTCTTTTTCCCTACACAATAACTATGTGTGTCGTAGACCCTAGGAGTTTTTGTAAAGCGACTCATTCCCTTCGACCTTTATTTTCATATGTTAAGATACTAAAGTGAGTACTTTTAGATCTTTTTCATTTTAATTAGATGACCCCTTTTTTTTTTTTTCCGTTCTTACCAGCGGGGTCCCAGACCCACCTCCCTCTCCTCTAACGAAGTTTCCCCAGTTTATAAAACACCAACACTTTTACAGGGCTAGAGGTGGCATCAGCCACCAATGTGTTCACACACATATATATATAATCAGTTTTGTGAAAGTTACCCTCGTAAAAACATGTTTAAATAATTTAAAACGGAGTCATTTCAACTAAGTTTTTTCTTTTTTGGTATTGAAATTTTGTTTTGTATTTTCGTTTGTTTTATTGGATTCATCTCCTGGGTGAACCGTCATTTAGGTTGTCCCTTTCCTTGAGAAGGTGTACCGAAGACTTAAGTTATGACCGACACGAAAGGTCACCTTATATATGTTTCCTGTTTTACTTGATGTTTCTTTCTGACACAAAAGTAGTCTTAATGTAATGATTGTCCGTTATATTGAAACTTTGATATACAGAGTATCTCAGATCGTTTTTCCTGTGTACAGTTGTCGTAATTGTCAATAATCCTCGGTTCGTTTCCCACTACGACTTTGACTTTGAGGTTATGAAACCGGTAGACTGCGCTTCTTGACTGAGTAAACTTTTCTGGGACTACGACCCTTTCTAACTTCCGCCCTCCTCTTCCCCTGCTGTCTCCTACTCTACCAACCAACCGTAGTGACTGAGCTACCTGTACTCAAACCCATTTGAGACCCTCAACCACTACCTGTCCCTCCGGACCGCACGACGTCAGGTACCCCAACGTTTCTCAGCCTATGTTGACTCTCTGACCTAACTTGACTTGACTTTCTCAATATTTACGTTTTAGTTTCTGATTTTGGGTGACTTCAGTTTTCGCTAAACCTTTGTAGGTATTTGAGTACTAAGATAAATAGGAATCAAAACAGGTGACTTTTGTTGTCGGATCGGTGCCACGATCGTAAGTCTAAACCAAAGGTGTATGATAAGAGGTGATTTACCTTAGCCTCGAAACAACCTCTTTATCCACTAAGGTACAGACCTTTACCTTTCCTACGCTATTCGGATTCCGTGAAGTCTCGTTCTGTCATGAGTCTCCGATTTGTTCCGAACAAGTTCGGTCAACTTTCCAGGATGACCGGTTCAAACCCTATTAGACTCGTAATTTGTTGTAAGCATTGACTAATATTTCGTGTAGACATTAACTGATATTGACTGATTTGTCTTTGGATACTTAGGTGTCGGTATAAGTGTCTCTCTTTACATGAACAATCGTAATCGTCACTAATAAGGTGGTTACGAGAAGAGATGTGGAACCAGTAATCAGAGGTAAAAGCCTTGACGTTACGGCCGATTACTGTCTTAATCTTTCTAGCGGTAAGACGTTGAGGGGTCCCTTCATTAAGTCCGTTCTTAGTAGGTACCTATGTGTGAGTCATTATTTAATAGAGGGGTATCTGATGTCCGCTTGACGTTTCGTTTTTTGTGTCTCAGGTCACCTCTCCGGACCGTAGTGGTGGCATCCAGTCACAAGTGTGAATCGTAGTGATCCTCGCCCCGTCGGACGACCCTAGGCTACCAAATTCTCCGTTGACCGTGGTGGACCGTTGGTAGACTTGTTCGTAAACGTAGACTGAAGGTCCCCTGTATCCCTGTTCTCCTTGTTGTAGCGCTCCTTTATTGGTCGGTTTAATTCTTACCCTCTGTAAGAGTGTGTAAGATTCTGTTGACCAGAACTAAAGATTTTTTAAAATTTTATTTATTATTTACCCCCCCTTCTACCATCTTAGTAAGTCGTACCTTTTCTGATTACTCTAAATTTTTTAGGTTAACGTTACAAAGATGGAAAGGATCCCAAATTTGTGTGTGTGTGTGTGTGTGTGTGTGTGTGTGTGTGTGCAATATTTTCTAGACCCCGCCCCCCACCCCTCCCCCCTTTAATCTCTTTAGACTTATACTTACTGCCTAATCTTCGACATCCTTAATGAAGTTCAAAAGGATCCACCCTATTATCACACCACGAGTGCGTCTTCTTTTAGAAATAAGGAGAAATAAGGATTGTCTAAGTGCGACTACGAAACTTTGGATGTTGAAAGAAGATTTACCAAGTATATTAGATATGACTTGCTACTTCGTTTACATTGTCCAATTGTCACTGACTAAGATTCTCCATCCCATTATCCTTTCGTAACATCGTAAAAACGTTGAAAAGAGACGCGGACTTTAAAACGTATTGTTAGTATACTCTTCCCCCACTCTCCGTCGTCTCCCCTGTCGTAGCGTCAGACCCTCAGACTAGGGTCTGTCTCGCCCTATGGTGTGTAGAGACACTCGCGTCCACCACGTAAGACGGAGGTCGAGGGGTTTGAGTGTTCGGATACGGGTGTGACGTCATAGAGTGTTAAGCTCACGTGGACCCCTCGCCCACAAACTCGCCTGCGACTTCGCCTTTACTCCATTACCGCCACCACTACCACAGGAATATTCTCCTCCTCAGACCTGTGTCTGGACGTGTCTCCGTACCGGCACACCGCCGTGCCCGTCTTCTGTCGGCCGATGCTCGGCTCCTCTCTCCAGGCCCCCTTCGCCGAGTCCCTCGTGGAAGTCGAGTCTGCCGGCCGGAGGTCTTGACACTCGTCTACGGGAAGACGACAAGTTCGGTGGCCCGACACCGTGAACGGCACCGTCGAGAGGAAAGTGTCCTTCTAAGGGTCCTCCTCCTCCTTCTGGCAGGAGATTAAGTCTACCTCCTTGTCGGAAGTGACGGGGTACGCGTGGTGGGCGGCCGACTGTGTCTTTCGGTTCCCGAGGGCCCTGTGACGTCCCACGCCCGCCCCGTCTCCGCACTTCCACCGACAAGTCCCACTGCAGTGCGGACGGCGTAGGCGACCCCTCGTGGGTCTGTCGGGCCGTGGTGGCTGAGAGGATGTGAGTGTCCCGAGGAGCGTCTCGGCCTCACTTGGGTCCCTCTCTGTGTACTTTACGTGCAGACAGACAGGATTCAGTAGTCTGTGTCTTAAAAGTAGTGACTCGTGTTTACAAGGGTTCTATAACTTACGTGAAGAGGAACCTTATTTTTGTAAGAGTACAAATAGTCACGTCAAGAAGAAGTGAATTTTCCCCTCTGTAGATTTCATCCGGGAATTACACTGAGTTAAAAATGGAAAGGTCTTTGTGTTTTTCGTACAGTCTTTCCGAATCTTTTACCACAGTTTCCCCCACTGCCTCCTACTCTACCAGTCTACCGTAGTGACTGAGTCACCGACGCTCTACCGCAAACTCGTTTGAGGCCCTCTACCATTTCCTGCCCCTCACGACGTCAGGTGTCCCAGTGCTTCTCAGCCTGTGCTTATTCGTTTGGTTGTCGTGTGAAGACACTGGTGCAGTAAACTTAGCACGGCCCAATGTCCCGGTCTCTGAGTCGAGGTCTCAGAGCCCTGCGCTCTCGACCTATTCCAGAATCTCTAGAGGACCGACCGTGAGAAGCGAACTCCAAATTCCCTGGGTCTGAGTCCGCCCGTCTCGTGCGCCGGTCCGGAGGTGGAGGACCGACGTCGGGGCTTCCGGAGAGTGTTGGGCGGGAAATGAGACCCTGGGGGCCCGACACCCCCCTCGGGACTCCGGAGGGGTCGCCCGTCGTCACCCCTACCCTTCGGACGGGACCTCGGGAGCGGGCGTCGAAGAGTTGGAGCCGGGAGGGCCGTAACCCCCGTTCGCCAAGACTCGACGTCCCGACAAGACACACAATGCCCGCAGGGACCACCGAGTCGACCATTTCTTAGGGGGACGTTACGTCCTCTGGACCCAAGCTAGGGACCCAGTCCTTCTAGGGGGCCTCTTCCCTTTCCGATGCGTGAGGTCATAAGACCGGACCTCTTACGTTGCAGGGACCAGAGGTGCGTGATCCTTGGTCGTCCTGGCGAGGAGGCTCGTCACTGTAGGTCTGAGGTCTGTAGTGGTTCTCCCGGGACTCCCCTGTTGCAGTGGAGGCAATTCTCGACACCGAGGTCTCGCATTGTTTGCGGACTCGAGGCCGTCTTTCTCCAGAGGCGTCGGGTGCACCGGTCTCTCACGGAAAGGGTGCACTGACTGGACGGGAGACGTGGCTTCTATTGTTACGTAAAAGGGTGTAGCGACGGGTGGGGAGAGTAAGGACACTCCCAGGTGTAGACGGTCCCTATGGTTTCCTGAGGTCAGCTCGGAACGGAGGAGCAGTGTCGCGCCGGTCTACAGGACTCTTCTCGGGGAGCTCTTCTTGAGGTGCACCTGTCGTCGGGGCGGTGCGGAGGTCGGGGGTGAAGAATGTGATCCGGGCTTCGGGGTTGGGGGAAGGTTTCGGCACCAGTCAGTGCTGGAGGGTCCGGGGTGGTTGGTCCTCGACGGGGTCCTTGGGGAAGGTCTCGGTGAACATTTCGACGATCCGACACCCCTTGGTCTCCGTTTTGGTCGAGGCGTTACGGATTTCGAGACATACCTTGACCCTCTAGTTCGAGTCTTTGACGTCCTCTTTTCGGGATAAGAGTCTCTTAGCAGTCCTTCTGTGGTCGTTCCATTGACGTGTCAGTAGACGTTTATGCTCAGTATTCATTGTCATTACTCGGAGGTGACATCTGCTGAATGAGGGTCGTGAGGACTTCGCTGAGTCTCCTAGTGCGGAGACTGGTTCCGGTGGCGGATGTTTTGGTGTGTCGAACGTCGAGACGAGAATTACGAAATTTCGGGGGCGTTGTAGACGACCGTACTGCCTTTGTCGGGTCGTGTAGGATGTCCAGGGTCGTGGACGGGGTCTCGCCCGTGACGGGCCGTATTCGCCGAGACCGTGTGCGGTAGGACCTCCCGAAGAGGTGCACACGAAACTCCTACCAGTTCGACCGGGGACCGGGGAACTAATTAGGAGAGTTGACAGCGGTCTCGAGGTGCACCGGACGGTGACGGGTGTGCACCCGACTGGTGACACAGGTAGAGAGGTCCCCTTGGATGCCACGGACGTCAGACTGTGCCGACCTGGTCCTACGTAGTGGAAGGGGTGTCAGGGGGGCGGCTTGGGGCCTTACGTGGAGGAGGAGGAGATACGGACAGGTTCGCGTGCGGCAGGGGTGCGAGAGGAGGTCCGTCTACACATCAGACTGAGAAGTGTGGCGGGAGGGCCCGGACGGGCGGGGAGCCAAGGGTCAACGGTAGAGTCGGGACCGGAGGTGGAGGCCCTTTTCGCGAGCCCGTAGTGGCTAGGGAAAGGATGCCGACGGCTGGGTCAGATCGGCGCGAGCCGGGGATTGGACCGTGAGACGAAGGAGGCCGGACCCATCAATGCGGGTAGTGGTCAGAAGGGGCTCGGTTCGGAGTGAGACTACGACGACATAGGCGCACAAAGAGGAGAGGAGGGTCGCACCTGTCTTTGTAGGGGCGGAGGGTCGGAGCGCCGGACGAGGGCGGCCCGAGGGAGTCACAGGAGACGTGGTGCCGGAAGGGACGAGGGAGTGCGAGAGGGAGAGGGCTGGGCGTCTACTTTCGTACACTTCGAACTCAAACGAGTCCGAGGTGCGGGTGGGCAGGGCGCCTACGGGACACTCCACCCGACCCGTCTACACCCACAGTCTCAGTCTGTGGAGGGGAGAGGAGGGAGTCTAAGAGGACGTGTGGTCGGCACGGGGCCGTGTCCCTTGGAGGGACAGGGACCTCGGAGTCAGGGGAGGAGACATTTTACCCTGTCGTCAGTGGATGCACCGACCCACGACTCTAGTAATTTACTGCCCTTTCGTTACCTGTTTTCCCCTCACAGACTCCGCTTCACTCGCACCTGCTCTCGGACATCCAGTGTTTCGTGTTCTTCCCGTTTCCCTGACACTTTCCGCGGGGACGGTTCGCCCTCCGACCACAGGAGGCCCTAGGGTTCGCCCTTCACACCGTCCCGCCGACCGGGCGTGTCGAGGGAGGCGTGGGTCGACGCGTCTCGTGGGCTCGACGAGACACGGACCGTGTCCCGACGAAAGGAGGGGCGGAGAAAGGAAAGACCGACCTCGGACGTGGTAGACACTCGGTGTGGCCCGTCGGGTCCGAAGCTACTAAGCGTTTGCCGGAGTCTGTCGGACTCGATTTGTACAGGGGTTTATATTACACTAAGTGTCCGAAGGTGGATGATTATCACTTTCCCCCGAAAAGGAGGGAGGGGTAGGGTAGGGAGTCCCAGTAGGGTCACGTTGTCGGGACTCGTGGGACAGAGCACGTAGCTTGGACCTGACCGCTAGACAAAGTGTATACTATTATATGCAAAGTTGTGATGGGAGAGTTTAGTAGGGTGGGAGCGGAAGAGGGTGTCTCAGGTTTTCTGAAGATATGTAGACACAGAGAAAACGACAGAGTATATATCCCAGCAAAGGTAGAAAGATTTAAGGTATATCTACGCAATCATATGATATAGCCACAAAAAGAAAGACCGAATGAAGTGAGACATATTATCCGAGGTCAAAGTAGGTGGAGTAATCTTGACTAAGTTTGCATAAGAAAAATTACCGACTCATTATGAGGTAACAAATATACATGATGTCGAAAGAGTAGGTAAACAGACGACTACCTGTAGATCCAACGAAGGTACAGGACCGATTACATTTGTCATGACACTACTTGTAAGCCCATATGTACAGAGAAAGTTAAGACCAAAGGAGCCACACATACGGGTCGTCACCCTAACAACCCAGTATACCGTCAAGATAAAGGTCAAAAAATTCCTTAGCGGTGTGACAAGAGGTACCACCGACATGATCAAACGTAAGGGTGGTTGTCACATTCTCCCAAGGGAAAAGAGGTGTGGGAGAGGTCGTAAATAACGAACATCTGAAAACCTGTCGTCGGTAAGACTTACCACACTCTACCATGGAGTGACACCAAAACTAAACGTAAAGAGACTAATAGTCACTACAACTCGTAGAAAAGTACACAAACAATCGGTAGACATACAGAAGAACCTCTTTATAGACAAATCAAGAAACCGAGTAAAAAACTAAGCCAGTAAGTAAAAAGACCTTAACTCGACGTCCTCGACGAACATATAGAAACTCTAATTAAGAAACAGTCAACGAAGTAAACGATAATAAAACAGGGTAAGACTTCCGACAGAAAAGTGGAACGAATATCAAAGGAAGTAACGCGTTTTCGAAAATTCAAATCAATCCAGGGTAGACAAATAAAAATGAAAATTAAGGTAATGAGACCCTCCACCCAGTCTCCTAGGACGTCACTAAATACAGTCTCTCACAAAACGGATACAAAAGGAGATCCTCCAAATATAAAAGACCAGAATGTAAATCTAGAGATTAGGTAAAACTCAAATAAAAAGACATACCATAATCTTTCACAAGATCAAAGTAAGAAAATGTTCACCAACTGGTCAAAAAGGTCGTGGTGAACAATTTCTCTAACAGAAAAGAGGTAACATATAAGAACGGAGGAAACAGCTTCTATTCCACCGGTATCCACACACCTAAATGGAGACCCGAAAGATAAAACAAGGTAACTAGATATAAAGACAGAAACACGGTCATGGTATGACAGAACTACTGACATCATATCGGACTTCAGTCCGTCCATCTAAGGAAGTCGAGGTAAGAAAGAGTTCTAACGAAACCGATAAACTCCAAAAAACATAAAGGTATGTTTAACACTTTAATAAACAAGATTAAGAGACTTTTTATGGTAACCATCGAACTATCCCTAACGTAACTTAGATATTTAACGAAACCCATCATATGAGTAAAAGTGATATAACTAAGAAGGCTAAGTACTTGTACCATATAAAGAGGTAGATAAACACAGGAGAAACTAAAGAAAGTAGTCACCAAATATCAAAAGATATATCTCTCTAGTAAACAAAGAAATCCATCTAAATAAGGATTCATAAAATAAGAAAAGTAACGTTACCACTTACCTTAACAAAGGAATTAAAGAGAAAGACAAAAGAGTAACAATCACATATCCTTACGTTCCCTATAGGACGTTGAAATGATATAAGTAACTAATCGAGATCATTAAAAGACCACCTCAGAAATCCCAAAAGATATATCTCCTAGTATAGTAGACGTTTGTCACTCTCAAAATGAAGAAGAAAAGGTTAGACCTAAGCCTTTTCCCCTAAAAATAGTTACAGATTTAAAGGTACGTCTCAGTCTCTTTACAGACCTAGAAAGGTGGTATGTGATGGACCGTTCTGCCGTAGAAGATTGTCCAGTCTGAAGAGATCTACCTACTCGTACCGTTTGTGTAGTCGTAGCCTCTGTCGTTTCTGTTACCTGCGAAAAATTTATTTTCCTACTCTACTCGCACGATCAAAGACTCTAGACAGTGCTGGTGTTTGAGGTACTTCAATTTGTTCTTTACAACTCGAGGTCCGGTCTTCAGACTTTAGTTCCTAGACTGTCTTGGTAGGGGGGAGTTCTGAGGTCCCTTGTTGTAGGAAGGAACGAAGAGGGTCCGGACCACCGAGGGTTGTTGGGAACCACAGGAAGCGAACACCGGCGCAGTGAGGGTAGAGACGGAGGTCGTAGTGTCTCGAGAGAAGGGCCACACAGACAAGAGAGAAAAATGTGCCTGTGCTCAGTACCCTAAATCCCGAGTGAGTTTGGGTCCTACTGTGGAGTTGATGACTGTCGACGTTTTCTGACTAAAGGTTCATTCTGACGTAAGACTTCAACGTCCACCTGTGTTTGGAACCCTTGTATGAGGTCGGGCACTGTCACTACTGGCTCCTATTAGTTCCTTAAAAATCTGAGTAATCCCGTTTTTTCTTGAAGTTTATATTGGTACCTACCCCTGAAGGACCACTAGGTCACCGATTCTGAGCGTGAGGATTTCGTCCCTTAGACCCAAGTTAGGAACCAGTCTTTTTATCTAGAGTATACGGTGTTGATTCTTGGTCACGTCGGCTTATTTATTTGTATAATTTAATAATATATACCCGACGGGACAACCGAGTCTATTGTCTCTTAGACTGATGTTATGTCCTCTGGGTTCAAGTTAGGGACCCAGTCCTTCTCAGGGGACCTCTTCCCTTACCGATAGGTCATGTCATAAAACGGACCTCTTAAGGTACCTGTCTCCTCGGACCGTCCGATGTTAGGTATGCCAGTGTTTCTCAGTCTGTCCTGATTCGTTGATTTTGTTTACATACCCACACACAGATATATGTATATAGATCTACAATGTACCCAAAGAAGAGACTAAGGTTGGGGGTACCTAACTACCACCGAAGGTCTTCGTTGAGAGTCTCTGCCTTACACTCGAGCGTAGACGTAAAACGTCGTCCAATTCTTGACACCGGTTACTCCCGACGGGTGGGACCCGCACCTTACTCCCCGACCTCTACCCTGAGACGTAGAGACCCGAGGGACCGGACTACGTTGTCCGAGTGGAAGGTCTACGTCTTCGGTTCAGACACTTTACATGTTCGACGTGGAGATGAATCGTCTTTGTAGTCCTGTTCTTGGGTCCAGAGGATTCGGATGTGGACTGTTGGTCGTGAAGGTTGTCTATGTCACTCTGCCTGTTGAAGGACATAGTGTTTGATAATGATAGATGATGTCCACCTATGGTTTTTAGTCGGTTTACGGAAGTGACGGTCTTTAACCAAAGTAGGTGAATCTTTTCACAAAGATTAGATCTAGTTATTTGAAAGGAAGTCCTCGTGACCGGTGTGTGGATGGTGTCAAAATCCTTGTTCAGGATCCTTGTGGATCAGTACTCTGTTGTATTTCATTGTACCTCCCTGTCTCTAGTTCCGTACGGGTGTCATAATACCAAGGTGACTCCTCTCCTTAAGTCGAACCGGACCCGTCTCTCGTAGTACCCTCTGAAGAACCTCCTCCACTGGGAACAGTTCCAGATTTCCTACTTATCCTCAATAGGTCTCTGTCTATTCCTATTTCGGTATTGTCGTACTCCTTTTTAGAACTGGTGAAGAAGTTGATATCGATCCCGACATATACACAACATTCGCCGTACCAAAGTGTAAGGAACCTCTTTCTCCGGGGTCATATAAGAAGGATCTTTGACCGTGGATTCCGAATACTGAGAGAGGACTTGACCGTAAACTGGTCTCTTCGTCTTAAGACATTGGACACCTCAAGGGTAAAAGCGGAACCGACAGTCCTGTGAATTAGTTTTGTTTAAATAGTCGAATTCCTAACGCGCACAAAAGGGAGAGTGATGTCCCAAACGGACAAAAACTAAAGGTAGAGGTGTCGGAATAATCTTCTACAAAAGATGTATAATGTCCGAAGGGACCACCGAGTCGTCATTTCTTGGACGGACGTTACGTCCTCTGTGTACAAGATGGGGACCTAGTCCTTCTAGGGGACCTCTTCCCTTACAGTTGTGTGAGATCATAAGAACGGACTCTTCAGGTACCTGCCATCTCGGACCACCCACTGGTACCCCAGTGTTCTCAACCTGTGCTGAATCACTGATGTGGTGGTGGTGCAGAATATCATTAGGAATAATGTTCGTTCTCCTTAATTTAATATTAGTACGACTATTCCATGTATATGGTAACAGATACATGTACCGGGACCTCTAGATTTTCGAGTTTGGGTAGTGGAACTTGATGCAGTCTAAGGTGTACCGATTAAAAAAAAAAAAAAGTCTTCAGGTTTGTATAGTTGAAGACTCTCTTTTCCCCCCAATTAATGATTGTTTCGGTAGACCTAGGACTCTTTTCGCTTAGTTTAAAGATAGACTTAACGTCTCGGACTCCGTCCTCTTTTTTTTCCCCCCCCCGCCAATCAATGGCAAAACAGACAGAGAATGTGACTCGAGAGTCTTCTCACCTTCTTTCGCTTCCTCTTTGTCCTTGATGAATGGAATGGTTGCATATTTCAGTGAAGGTCTTCCCGGTAAGAGTGTTTCTGAGTAAAGCTGAGTAATTCTCTTACTCTCTTGACTTCCACCTCTGAATGGTTCCAAATTATAGGAGGTGGGTGACTTCTGTACTGCGAGGAAAGGAAAGAGGCCGAGACGTGGAGTTGTGGTTTACGGGAGTGACTAACGTCTGTCGGGTCCTCTACGTGTGACCCCTGGTGTCCACCCACCTTTTAGGGTGAGGAACGGGACTACATCCGCTAGATTGACAGGCCCTCTTTGATCGGCTGCTTTTTAATAAAAAATTACCGAAGGACACGTGCACCGTGTCACGGTGCCCTCTCTTTCTGTGTTCCGTACCCGGGACCGTGAGTCGTCTTGAGAAGTAAGCGGAGTCTTTCGGGTACCGGAGGCAAGTCCCGGCGGCCCCAGTCGCCGAGTCTGTCGTGTGGTGGTCCTCCGCGGTGCTGTGCTTCCGCCTTGGTCCTTCACCGACTTCCTCCTTTGGCCTTCACCGACGACCTTCGAGACCCCCGGCGTTGTGCCATACGTTGGCCTGAGGACTCCCCTGACACTCTCGACTCTCTAACCTGCGTCGTTCCAATTTACTCTTTCGAGGACTGTGTATTGTTCACGAGTTAATTGTAGTCGAGCCGTTTGGCAATAGATTAATCTCTCTTTCAGTTGAGATAATCGGCCGAGCCCGACGAAAGTGTCTCGTGGCGACTGACCTTCCGAATTTTTTGTCCTTAAATAAAGAGTGCCAAGACCGCCGAGGTTCTGGTCCCACGACCGAGGACCATTCCTGAGAGCAGGACAGACTGTCTGTCGGTGGATGCACAGGACGTGGAGTGTGTCGGAAGGGGACCACACGCTCACGCCTGTCTTTCCAAGGAGAAGAGGATTTCGGGGCCTAGGGTAGTCTACTCCTGGTGCCGGACTACTGTACACATTGGAATGAATGGAGGATTTTCGAGACGTAGGTTTACGTCAGTGTGACCCTTATAGTTGAATGTCTCCTATGCCAAGTCAAGTGTCCTTTTTACTGGTACCCAGATGATGACTGCCTCGTGGGTCATATAGGACCCTCAACATGGCAGTAATATAGTAAGTTAGACATTTGTTGGTGCACTTCCGTCCGTAAGAAGAAGAGTGTAGTGTCTACTCCTGCTCTGTGGGCAATTGTCATTAGTCGAACGACTTCCTGGGTGCAGACCGTCTACCGTTTTGTTCTCCGGGTGGATCCAGTGAGACTAAGGTCGGAGGGTCGAGGACTTTTAGTAGACGTGACGAGGAATCAAGTAATCTACTGTCTGACACGATATTTCAAATAATATTCGACGCATGTCTCTGACGTTCACGGTTCCCGGTCTTTCTCCTCTCTGACACACACACATTATTCTAGTCCTCGTCTAAGGTAATTCCTCTATCCGAAATTTGTCTCGAGAGTCCTCTCTCGAACCAACTCCACATGTCTTCCCTCTTTTTTAATTTTGTTGTTTTTTCTTCTTCAGGTCCATGTCTGGCGTATTCGTCGCCTGGTCCGGAGCACCTGAGGTCCTCGTCCGTCATTGGTCACCATAGGTAGCCACGCATTCACGTCTCTTCGTTGTGGTGTGGTTCTGTCTTTACCCACTTCTTTCCAGATCCTTCCCCCCCTTCCCAGATCTTTCAGTCCCTTTTGAATGAAGCTAGACCCTTGAATTCTGTGGACTCATCTCCTGTGTCACCATTGTCATAAGTCTAACGTCCCCTACCTCGACCCTCTGCCCTTTCCGGCATGGACGGTGAGCCCCTATTACTCCCACCCCGGTGTTCGTTCCACACCAGGTCTCCGGGTTCCTCTCCTTCTTAGTCTCCCCTGGTCCTCTTACCCCCGCGGTTACTGAGTAAGTCGTCTTGAAGGCCTCGGGGAATACATTCCACGACAGGAGGTACACGTCCTCCGTCTACCACTTGTTCATTGTTTCTTCATTGTTTATTTACGCGGACGTCGTTTCGCGAGGGGCCTCCTGTCAGGACTACCTCGGGTGACCCTCCCGAATGGTTCTGGAGACTCTCGACCTTGGACTACCAGTTCTTCCACAAACCCCTTCTTCGTCTTTTTATTTTAACTCTACGGGGTCCCCGGCTGTCGTCTTAGAAACTCCCACTTCTACTCAATTTGTCCCTACCCAAGGTGTGTGACCCCTTGTACCGAGACCCCCGTCGACCCAGTGGTCCCGGCCGTCTCGGGGCCGGGCTGACGAGACATTACGACCCGTGAGTGTCTTTCTCGGGTCTTTTTAGTCTCCGAGGTTTCAGTCCACTAGGTCTTTCTCTTTCAGGGCCCTTTGACGTACGGACTTCGGAGCCCTCCCTTTAGTCCTACTGACTCCTTACAGGACGGTACGACTATCCCTCGTCAGTAGCCCTTCCGTGGACACGCGTCGCGACGTCGGGTCGCCTGTGAAATGTCCTCGAGACAAACCCCCAAGTCCCGTTAGGAAAAGCAGGGTAGACGTTGCGGACGGACTTGGCCCAAACTTTCACTTTGAGTTCCTTCAGTGTCTGAAGAGACAGTGGTGGAGGAGGAGTGTTCGTACCTCCACATAAGGAAGAGTCTTGCGGAGTCTGTTGTTTTGATCTTTGCTTGCTGATACTTTAGGGATGTGAAGGGACGACCGAGTCGACCATTTCTTAGGCGGACGTCACGCCCTCTGGACCCAAGTTAGGGACCCAGCCCTTCTTGGGGACCTCCTCCCGTACCGTTGGGTGAGGCCATAAGAACGGACCTCTTAGGGTCCCTGTCTCCTCAGACCACCCGATGTCAGGTACCCCAGTGTCTCTCAGTCTGTACTGACTCACTGATTCGTGTCGGGTCGTGTTCATACGGGTTGGAAAACCTACACCCCGTAGAGTGTGTCCGAGGAGTTACAAGAAAGGGAAGGGTCGGCTCCCGAGGGCACCAAGGGGTCAGTTCTGGGGTCTAAGTGTGTGCTGTTAAAGGTCGAGAAAGAGTTAACTCCACAAGTCCTCTTAATACGAGAATTATTATTAAGAATAATAATTAGTGAAATTAAAAGTTAAAAGTAAAAATATGTTGTTCGCGTTTCTTGTGTTCGTTAGGTTTACTTCTGTGGTTTTCACACAATACTTCTGTTCCTACCTTTCGACAGCTTTACCTGTCACACGACCGACCGTCCGTTCCTCGTGAGTGCACACCTACTGTACATCCCTCGGTCTAAGCTGTATGTTTCCCGTCAGACTTCCGTAGTTACGTACTATAATTACTCGGACGGCACCTCTGGTGTGTCTCTACCAAGTCGGTCAGTGGTGGTGTCTGCCCTACGGACGGGAAACCAGGTGACGGTTTTTCCCCCAGTCCTCCTTATTCCTCCGAGAAATACTGGTGAGTTAAGACATTTTAATACCGAAGGGGGCGAGAAAATATTTGGTATTTTTTAAGACGTGTGTCTTACAAACGTCAGTACAAAGTTATCGTATAGACGTATATATATCATATACAAAATTTTCATTCCTCTTGACAATGAAATTCTTTTACTATTTCGGCATTTTAGGTAATTATATAAAAAGTTAGTCCTCTGATACAAACCCCTAAAAGAGATTCGACGAAAAAAAAAAAAAATTTCTCCTTTAGGGTTGGGTGTCTCGTCTGTTAAACGAAAAAGGAGTTTGACTGTTCGTCATAGTAAGACAATCTATGATCTCTTAAGCATAGTAGCTCGCACGAAAATAAGATTCGCCCCTTCTGATCGTTTTGTTTTATGTGCCATAATTTCCTTTATTTTTACCGTGTTCATTCGTGGTTTCATTAACTTAGCTGAGTATACGGGGTTTAGAGGTCGTTGGGTAGAGTTCAGGAACGACCAAGGGACCGCTATGACACGCTCCCCAGGGCAGGTGTGTGTTCCCTCCCCTCTGAGAGGGTCCTCCTCAGGTCAGGGAGAGTCCTCAAGGACGGGAATAGTGAATCCTCCATCATAAGATCTTTCCAGAGGAAAGACCTACGATTCGAATTGTGACCCAGGTCGGGTCGTATTCGGTCTCCACTTCTCCTGACCGGGTCCCTTGACAAATACCCGAATACAGACGAGAGGCCCCGGTCAATTCCTCCCCATTTGAAGTCCCGAAGGGGCCACCACGATCACGATCTCTTGAGCGACGGTCACGATCTTTGCACTCTCTGCGTCCAAGTTAGGGACCCAGTCCTTCGAGCGGACCTCCTCTCGTACCGTTGGGTGACCCCAAGAACAGACCTTTTAGGGTGCCTGTCGCTTCGGACCGTCCGATGTCAGGTACCCCAGTGTTTCCGGCCTGTGTTGACTTCGCTGAGTCGCGTACGTGTGTGTGTGTGTGTGTGAAGTCTTCTTAGTGGAACTTGGGTTCCTCGTCGGACTGACGGGTAGCGGTCGGGGTCCACCTGGGACCGTGAGGTCCCGACGGTCGCTCAGGAGGACGAGGGTTTCGTCGGGTCCGAGCTCCCCTGTTGACAACGAGTCTTTATTTTACGACAGTGTGACAGTTTGACTTCTGTGAACTGTTTTCACGGAAGTCTACGAATCATTCTGACTCCAGTGCGCCTGTGACTCAGTGTGTCTTGTTTCGCCGCGGTGCGCAATTATCAAGGTGTCCCTACGTCCGACCCGGAGACGCAGGCGTGGTTCTCGGGCAGGTTGTGTTGACGACCCCAACACGCTTGGCTCAGACTGGGGTGGAAAGTCAGCTTTCATGAAAAGACGGCTTCTTGTGTAATGAGGTTTGTTCTCGGCGAGGAAGGTTCAAGTTCCAAATCAGTCTAGGATTCATTCTCTGCAGTCCGTCGACACCGTGGACCACCCTGGTTAAGTTCTGTTAGTCGTCCGTCCTTCTCGGTAGGATGCCCGAGTCCCACAGATTCTGGACGGTGCCCGTGTCCCGGCACACCCGCCTGGGGTCTCAGTCTAGGGACCATGTCGTGTGTCGGGTCCTAGCCCCCGCGTCGAGACCTCCCGACCCCCCTCTGACTCTGTCCAGGTGTTTGTGGAGGTTCATCAGTCTCCGTTGGATCCGTTCAAGAGTGATGAGATTCCTCGACGGAAGATTTGAGATTCACCCCAGACTTCTCCTACTCTACTCACCGCACTCAAATTTTGTCCCACTGCGGAAAATCCTAAAGGTAAATATTTCGATTTTTCGACTCGGAAGGATTACGAGGTGATGGGGTGTGGTGGAAGGAGATTGTCTTTGTGGCTCTTTTCGGAAAATTCTATTTTTGTTTGTTTGAATTGGCATAATTATTGAAATGACGAAAAAAAAAACCGACCCGATTAGAAGTAACGTCGTGGGTCCGGGAGATCGATTCCTTGTGTCCAAACCCCGTTCACCCTGGAATCAAGGGACTGGTCCTTAACTTGGGTGCAGGGGACGTAACCTTTCGTCTAAGGGTTGGTGACCTGGTAGTTCCTTCAGGGTTCTTTTTCGGAAAGTCGACGGCAGATCTCTTTTCTCCCCTCCCCTTTCTTTCCTCCCCTCTTTTCACCTGCGACTAATGTCAAGTAAGGACTGTCTCCGCCCCTTCAAGTTCACGTGCTGTTTGTTCGTTACCAGGGTCTTCTTGGTTAGGGTAGTCAAACACAGGGTTCGACAGACGGACGTTAGAGACTTCGTTTATACGGGTCTTGAGACATTTAAGAGGGGTGAACCAGTAGCTCTGGATGTCAGAGGAGTAAGTAGTAGTTTTGACTTCTCCGTTTGTTTGGTAGACGGAGGATTAGACCGAAGAAAAAGAAATTACACTTGCCTTTAGTCCAAAGCTTACAGGAGTTTATCCGTCACAATTCTCACTTTTGTCGACTCAAGACCTCCACACCCAAGACCTAGACTTAGGTAGTCGTTGGGGGTGACCCCTCGCGGTTCGTGGGGAGGTCGGAGTCCAGGGGGCGAGACACTTTCCTATGTCAGGGTGACGTGCTAGGGATTCGTGGAAAGTAATCCAAATTAAGAAGTGTCGCAACAACAACTCAACGAGTCAGTACAGACTGAGAAACGCTGGGGTACCTGACGTCGTGTGGTCCGAAGGGACAGGTAGTGGTTGAGGGCCTCGAACGAGTTTGAGTACAGGTAGCTCAACCACTACGGTAGGTTGGTAGAGTAGGAGACAGTAGGGGAAGAGGAGGGCGGAAGTTGCAAAGGGTCGTAGTCCCAGAAAAGGTCACCAGTCGAGAAGTGTAGTCCACCGGTTTCATAATCTCGAAGTCGAAGCCGTAGTCAGGAAGGTTACTTATAAGTCCCGACTAGAGGAAATCCTACCTGACCAACCTAGAGGAACGTCAGGTTCCCTGAGAGTTCTGAGAAGAGGTTGTGGTGTCAAGTTTTCGTAGTTAAGAATCCGCGAGTCGAAAGAAATATCAGGTTGAGAGTGTAGGTATGTACTGATGACCTTTTTGGTATCAAAACTGATCTACCTGGAAACAGCCGTTTCACTACAGAGACGAAAAATTACACGACAGATCCAACCAGTATCGAAAAGTGTGGTAATCACATTCGTCTTTAGTAACGATGAAGAAAAACGACAACATGACCGAAGGCTCCCGACGACATTTTTCCACGGTGTTTGACCCACGGAACTTTGTTGTCTTTAAGTAAGAGTATCAAGACCGAACTTCAGGGGTCCATAGTCGTCCTAACCCAGAAAGGTCTGCAAGATTTCCTTCGACACTACGCACGGAGAGAGGATTCGCGGCCCCAACGGCGTCAGGACCGCAAAGGACTGCCCATCTCCGTAGGCACGCGGCAGACGGAGGTAGAAGTGCGTCGTGAGAAGGGCCCTGGAGGAGAAGAATATGCTGCGGTCAATGGCCCCTAATTTCGGGTGTGATTAAGGCATACAGGAGTGGAATGGAACTAGGATGGACGTTTATGAGACAAAGGTTTACCGCAGTGTTCACGACTTCCAATCCCAAAGGTGGGGAGAAAACTCCCACGTGTTAAGTTGGGTGTTGTGAGCGGACCTGTCCGTTTGTCGTCCGTGGTGCTCTTTAGGTTGTTACCGTGGTACACTTATTCGACGACAAAGACCTGTCCAATAGATATTTCGAAGTGTCGGTAGAGGTTTACCCGGACGTAGTCAGTGTCGGTCCACTGCCGGTCCTTGTCCCGAGCGGTCGTTTGGGTGTGTGGAGTCGTTTGTGTGCCGGGGCTCACACATATGGTGTGCGAGACGAGTCCCGGTGTTTTCTTCTGGTTGACCCTAATATAAAGTACTTCGAGTTGGTGGCGATCCTTTTATTGGTGTACCGTTATTTAATGCGGACGTGTCTGTGGCCCGGACAGGTCTCCCTCCCTCTTCTGTGAGCGACTACCACTGTTTTAGTTCCCTAGTCGTGCCCACCAAGAAAGACGTTCGAGACCTTTCTTTTACGTCAGATACGGAGAGAGGTTTGAGGACCTACGCTTCCTCGCTGTTCAGCCGTCTTCTCTTCGCGCTCGGGTCTCCCTGCTGACCAGGTCTCGTCCCTCGGCCCCTCCTTCTGCTTCCTCGGCTGTGCGCGTGTAGTGCGGGGGCTGTGGCACCCTCGCGCACTCTACGAGAGACTATGTCCTCTGTCCTAGCTAGCCGTTCTCTTTGCACGTCTCCCTTCCTTCAGCAGTCGGGGTGCACCTGTGCGGACAGGATTCGCTAGACCCCTCCGTGTGTCCCCCACTTCGGGACGTGTGTGACTCTTGGGCGGAGGCGTCCTTTTGACCCTCGACGGCAAGAGATAGGACCCGAGGGTCTCGGGACGCCCTCTCGAGTCTAGTCCAGGATTCCCGGTTGAGACTCTACGACCGTCCTTACTCTCGGGGCTCCTCACCGAGTCGTGTCGACCCACCAGAGCCAGATCCTCTGTAACGGGTCGAGACTAGACCGGCCCTCGTTCCCGAACGCCCAATGTACGTAGGGTCCGGGTTCCGAGGGAACACCCTTCTCAGAGGACGTCTCCCTCGGGATACACCCGTCCCGACGGAGGGTCGTGGAGGAGTTCGGAGGGTCTCCGTGTGCAAATACGTGGTGTCCGGCACATGCGAGGACGCGACACCCATGTTCACGAGTAGGAGTTGGGTCCCGTCGTTGGCCCTGACCGGCAGTTGGACGCACAGACTATTTTCGTGCCCTGCCCCTCCTACTGTCTCAGAGGGTCCTTTTATTTTTTCTGTGTCTGTTGTGTGTCTTCGCCTGAAGAGACTGCCAAGTCCCAAACTCTGAGTCGCGAAAGTTACGTCCCTCGTGCCCAAGCTAAGGAACAGTCCGTTGATTCTAGTATGTACGACACGTCACACCGATTTTTTGGTTTGTTTGTTGTTGTCGTTTTGTGTTTTCTCTCAGAAGACCCCGTTCACCGAACCCTTGGTACCTAGGTCCGGTTGAGTTTGCTGTCTACTCACTGTTGTACTCCCTGTGTGTGTCGCCCCTGGGTCCTCTTTCCGGTGACTCACGTCTTCGGAGTCCAGGTCTCACTCCGTCCGCGAGCCCAGCGCCTCGACCATCCCGGGGTCCATTGAGAGTCTGTGGTGGAGGCACGAGACGCGCAGCCGGCTCGAAGAATACTTGGGAGAGGTACGTGGTCTAGGAGATGAGTGACTGTGCGTCCTCGGTTCGACGTGGGGAGGGGCGAGAGGCGGCACACACCTGCCGTATATGGTGGCTCCCGTGCACACAGAAATATGCGAGTAGAGAGGGAGGTCTGACCTCAGTAGGGACAAAAGGACCACGGACCGTGTGTCAGACAAATACTTGTACCGTAGTCGTCGACGACTTGCTTACTTACGCAATACTCTTTCAAGGGCCGTATGTCCTCACCAGGGTAATGTAAGATTGAGTAAACGTAATAAAGTCTCCTTGTGGAGGGGAGTTGTATTTGACCGGAGATTCCTCCCTCCTTTTTGGACATTTTATTCAATTGCTTGGTCTCTCTTACTGTCGTCTCAACTCTGCCTATTCATTTTTTTCGGAGGGTGTCAGGAGACTAAGGTGAAGAGTGACGAGGGCCCGTAAGACACAGAGCTGCGCATTACGTACATAGTTGTTTGTCCAGGGTCGAGTGGTCCTTTCTAGACCCACCTAACATGACTACCGATGTTATGATTACTCGTTCATTGAGTTTTGTCCCAGGTGTCTGACACAGTCTTATTTCAAGTTCCCGTAAGACTCATTGACTACTTTGTTTGTACCCTATCCGGACTCGCATAAAAGTTTCCAGTGTTTGGTTTTGCTATTTAGTGAATGTCTTTTAAAGTCATGTAAGTCACTATTCTGTGTGTTTCCTTTTATTCAGGGTACATTATTGTCGAGTTCGAGTACAGGTAAAGGTCAATTATCTCAGGACTCCTTTCTCGCTTCGTTTCTTTACCATGTCTCACTCCTCGACGTCCAGACCCGAGACCCTGGTCTGACTCGAAGGCCGTTCGGCGAACATGACCCTGGCCTCTGAGAAGGTATTTTGGTGACAGTAGAAGATCCTAGGGGCACTTCTCTAAAGATGGTTTCTTAAATCCCTTGTCGTTGTCGTTTCTTTTAGACCCGAAATTGCTTTCACGGTCTGATACCCCACAGTAGGTGTTGAGTCGTGAAGGTATACCGTCCCCAGTTGAGAGGGTATGGCGTGCTTGGTGGAGAAAGAGAGGGTTGACATTTTGTGAGGAAGTAGTCGTGCAATCATGATTCTGACCGAGGGAAAACTATTAAGACCTGCTCTCCCACCGTTGAGAACCGGTGACTTTCTTCTGTCGTCGTCGACAGACCTGTTCGGGTATCAGAATGTTTCCCGACTTTTTTTGGGTTTTTCGACTTTCATCGCAAGAAGGATTGCTCTCTTTCGATGAGTATGTCCCATGTGTTTGGAAAAATCGTCACTTATAAGTTTTGAAATTTTTTGTATTTGGATTTAAATAGAATTTTATAAACTTAAACACCGAATGTGGAGCAGGTAAAAGAACATTCCATAAAGTTATTTTGGTGGTGTTTGATACCCCCTTTGACGTGTCTCCGAGGAATTATTTTTGATTTTGGTCTCTATGGTCGTTGAGTAAGGACCCGCACATAGGTCTTTTGTGTTTCTGAGTTTAGCCCTTTCTATGTACATGGGGTTGCGAGTGTCGTCGGTTCTGTGTCTTCCTTGGACACGGGTAATTGTCCACTTACCAATTTCTTCTACACGATATATTATATATTAATGCGTGCACACACATGTGTGTGTGTGTGTGTGTGTGTGTGTGTGTGTGTGTGTGCCCGAAGGGATCGTCGAGTCGACCGTGTCTTAAGGACGTTTTTTGGGTCAAGTTAAGGACCTAGTCCTTCTAGGCGACTTCTTCCCTATCCGGTAGGCGGGGTCATAAGAACCTGAAGTGAACACCAAGTCGACCGTTTCTTAGACGGACGTTACTCCCTCTGGGGCTAAGGTAGAGACCCAACCCTTCTAGGGAACCTCTTCCCTTTCCGATGGGTGAGGTCACAAGATCGGACCTCTTGGAGTACCTGACATATCAGGTACCCCAGCGTTTCTCAGTCTGTACTGACTGAAAGTGAAAGTATATATATATGTATATATATACGGTTTTTTTCTTACTTTATAACAGTAAATGTCGTTATACCTGTCTGGATTTCTTATGGTATGATTCACTTCAATCTGTTTCTGTTTATATACTATATGTTTATAGCGAATATACACCCTAGATTTTTTATTATATTTAATAAATGTTTTGTCTTTGCCTGAGTGTCCGTATCTTTTGTTTGATTGTCAATGGTTTCCCCCTTTCCTTCTACCCGTCCCTATGTAGTCCTCAACCCAGATCGTTTGTGTGTACTGGCATATATTTTCTTTGTTCCAGGATGTATGTGGTGTCTCTTGGCACAAGTTATAGAATATTTTTGGATATTACCTTTTATTCTACTTTTATATACATTGACTTAACGTCGAAGGGACCACCGAGTCTACCAGTTCTTAGGTGGACGTTACGCCCTCTGGATCCAAACTAGGGACCCAACCCTTCTAGGGGACCTCTTCCCTTTCCGGTGGGTGGGGGCACGAGACCGGACCTCTTAAGGTCCCTGACATATCAGGTACCCCAGTGTTTCTCAGTCTGCACTGACTCGCTGAAAGTGAAAGAATCTATGTCATTTCTTAGAACCAATTAAACCAAAGTCCTCACTATTACCAAAACCCCTCTCCTCACACAAAGGCACTCAAACTCTCAAGTAAATCTCTATATAAGACTTTATAGACCTCTCTGCTACTAAACGACGGGCTCTGAACGAAATTTTGTGACTCCACCCCCGCCCCCACCACTCTTCCCCGTCTACCTCAAGTCTCCTTTCTTCTGTCCGACAATCGCGACTCGTACCACAGCCGGGGGTGCCACCAATGTGACGCACGAGTCCCGGTGATCTGATGTCACGATCGGGAGGCATTGTATTCATATTCGTTCCGTCTGAAATGTTCGGGTGGACTTCGCAAACTAGAATAAGGAGATTTACGACGAAGAGTTTAAAAGTTCTGAGTGAACCCCTCGCACGAATTTGCGCCGAAGGATCTGTCGTGGTGGTCTTTACGAGTCCTTCAGACCCGAGTTCAAGTCTTTTCGCGTAAAGAGTAGTTGTGGGATCTAGTGAGATCCAGCCACCAGTCTCGGTGTGAGACTCTGTTCGGTAGGTCCATTATCCTCGGCGACGTCCCGACCCTTGATTACTCGGGCGACCGTCGGGACACATCTACCCTGAAAGCTCCTACCGTCCACCCTTCCCCGATCCCCGAGGACGTGCTGGGCCGTTTGTTCTTTCTAGTCGCCGACCCCAATGTCGAGGACCCCGGAGCCTCGGTCCTTCCTCCGTTTCAGTTTCCTGTGCACGTCGACTGCCCCATACCTCGACTCTTGTCTTCCCGAGTCCCTGCGGAGTCTTTGTCTCCCGGGACTCTAAGCGTCTCGGTCTGTATCCCTGCCACCCTCCGTAGTCCCACAGGGGGCTCCTGGCCGCGCGACGTCAGGTACCCAGGCGTTTGTCAGTCTGGCTCGCTGACTGGGCTGATTGGCTGGGCTCCTGGGTCCGAGTGTGGAGACACAGGGGGTGTCGCAGCTCGTGTTAAGAGAGGTGTAAGGTTCTTGAGTTCCACCATGTTCTTGTTTCCTTATTTCATTTAGTGGATACAGTCCCCAGGGGTAGAGACCCTGAATTACGGACTACTAGACTCCACCTCGACTACGATATTTTAGCTTTATTTTAAGTGGTATTTACGTTGGACATTTTAGTAGGGCTTTGGTAGGGGGCTGAGGTTAGACACCTTTTTGACAGAAGGTGCTTTGGTCAGGTAGCACGGTTCTTCCATCATGATTTTCCAATTATAATGACACGAATGACTGTTACGGGTTCCCCTTTTCTACAATGGTGCACTTTGGGTTTCTCCCTTTTTACGCAGGCTGTGGTTTTTTACTAGTTTAGGGGTCTCGTCATCTCCCACACCCAGTGAGTGAGGTGAGGGGAGATTTGATACTTAAGGTAGCACCGGTTCAGTAAGTATCCTTCACTTCCGTGGTTGTCCGTTTCCGTCGTCGGTCACTTTTGTCTTAGTGATTTATTTTTATTCCCGTTTTGTGAATTTTTTATTCGACCTCTGACAGACTGGACAAACAAATGTTTGACCCAGGTTCGATCGATTTAGATACCTTTTAGCCAGTCACGACCGGTGCCAGAAAAAGAGGTATTTAAAGGTCGTGGTCTTTCAGGACGAGACCTCCTGTCCCGACGACGTCTTTGGGACTTCTGTTCTCACCGAACGGAGGACGAAACGTCCGAAGGGACCACCGAGTCTCCACTTCGGAGACGGACGTTTCACCCTCGGGGTCCAAACTGGGGACCCAGTCCTTCTAGGGGACCTCTTCCTTTACTGTTGGGTGAGGTCATGAGGACGGACCTTTTAAGACACCCGATGTTAGACACCCCAACGTTTCTCATCCTGTACTGACTCGCTGAAGTGAAAGTGAAAAAATAAACACATATACGGTACGCAAAAGAGTCTTTACAGATTCCCAACGGGGGACGGAATATTCTTTTCAGATCTGAAGAGTCGTACCGTGAGTTGTGGGTTTCAGGTCGAGTTGATTTTGGAACGTTTGGAAGAGAGATAGAATGTCCTCGGGAGACGAAGTCGGTTCACCCCACCTCCTTTCGTCTTTAGGGTCTAGAACCAATTTGTAGACCGACCCGGTGAATCGTTCGGCTACTTAAAGAAACTCGGAGTCAGAGGGGTGAACGTTTCGCTTGGTTCACAGGTAACAAGTCAACAACCTTTCGATGTGCGAGTACCTATGTTACGGAGTGTGTTAGTGTTTGTTGAGGGTTGGTCTGTCCACCTGTACAGTCAGGGTAAAAGTTTGGGTCAAAAGGTGGTATACGTAGGGGTAGGGGTGCAGGTTCAGTTGGGATGCCTGAGGTCACTGGAGGAGAGAGGGACAGTGGTCGGTCTCGGGACCGGTGGGTCGATTACTTTAGGGTAGAGGAGAGGTCCTAGAGAGGGTGCCGAGACGATTCGGGTCCCTGGGAGAAGAGGAGACCTAGGGGATTCGTACGGTAGGACCGGTGACCTGAAGGTCAGGGAACCGGGACCGGGGAGAGATGGAGACGGGTCAGGTAAGGTGGTCTCAAAGTAGTAGAGGTCAGGGACCGTCCTTCATTAATGTAAAAAAAGGGGTAAAACCTGTAGAGTTACACTACTGTCCCCGGTCATGTGTTACCAATGATCGTTCCGAGGAAAGGGGTAGGGAACGAGACCTCTTAGTTCTGTTGCACACAGCCTGCGGCCTGTAAGTGAGGACAGACGTTGGCCTCCGATGTTCAGTAGTGAAGACCATTGGTGAGTTGGGACACTAGTGTTCGTTAGACTCCCGTCGACCGTCGTCCTTCATCGGTGGTTCCTTTTGACAATCAAACTCTTAGTGTCGGGGTTTAGATACCCTTGTTTTGCACTCTTTCTACTTCAGTAGTGGTCTCTGGCCTTGTTTCCCTCCGAGCTCTGCCGGGGGCTCAAGGAACCACACTTTTAGACAATAGACCCTCTTTCTCCGATTCTCCTGTGTGTCCTTTGTCCTGAGTGTCTTCTGAGGTTTCAATGAGTAACAAAAGGAGGCCCTGAAAGGACCGCCAGGGCACCAATTCTGAGACGGAAGGTTATGTCCCTCAGACGTAGCCCAGGGTCCAACCCCTCCATCCCAGGGTGTGTGGAACGTCGGTTCTTTCGGTTTGTGTATTTTTTGTCTTCACTAAAACATTGTTTAAGTTACTTCTGAAACTTTTACCAAGTGTAATTTTTTTTTTTAGAGATTTTTTTAACAAAGGTTTCTGGTCTCAGAAAGGTTTATTGAAAAAACAACGTCCGTGTAAACTTCGGGGTCAGGTTCGGGTGCGGAGTAAGGTCTAATTCCCTACCGGGGTTGACGACAGAACTGGGCCCCCCTGGGACGGGGACGACCCTGGTCCCGGCTTGCAGACTACGTCCCTCGCGCCCAGACACGCAGATTTTATTGCTGTTTCCGACGCGCCCCCGCCACCTCGGCTGAGGCGCCCCGTGACCCCGGGAGGGTAGTGTTCCCGACCGCGGTTCGTGGGGCCGCGACGGAGCCGCTCGGCCCCCACACTTCTGCACCTCAGTTCCCGGTGTACCTCCTTCGGTCCGAGTACTCCTCTGGCGTTGCCGCGCCTACTCGTCGGGGTACCCGTGCCTCCCTCGTCGTGCTTAGCGGTACCGGGGGTCTGCGCGAAATGGCGGGCAGTGGTGGTCAGGTTCCTTGGCGACGACTCCGGAACCCGGCTCGTAGGAAAAGAATTCCGTTGAACCCACTGAAAGAAAAGGAACGTTGGTTTACATGGGACTACTCGTGTAAGAGGAAATTCACTTCGATTTATTTAAGGTGGTCGTCCTCTAGAGAGAATCTTAGATAAAGCTGACTGTCGTCGATGAAGACAGACTAAATAATGGAACCATTCGGGAAGGAAGACGTTCGGCCTTCCCGTCACTAGAGAAGATTTCGTTCCGACTAAAATGTGGCCGCCCCGGCCGTGCCCGGCGGGCTACAATGTCCCGAGGGACGGTGCGCAGCTCCGGTCAGATCAGTCGGACAGGTAGGGGACTTTCGTCGCCTCGGAGGTGTGGTGGTTGAGACAGTGCCTTCGTTGACGACTGAAAGGTCTAGCTGGTGTTTAGAGCGACGAACCTCTGTGCATATTTTCTTTTTGGGGCGAGAGCTCGGACCCCTGGTCTACCGTCCCTTGAGCGTCTTCAGTGCCCAATCCACATCCCCACCACCCAATCACCCATTCTGCATAGATTGAGAAAGCTGGGGTACCTGTTTCCTCCGACCGTCATGGGGTCGGGGAGAGAGGTGAGGTCCGGGGAGACAGGTACCCCAAGAGGTCCGTGCTTATAACCTCACCCGACGGTAAAGGAGGAGGTCCCCTAGAAGGGCTGGGTCCCCACCTTGGGCTCAGAGGAATAGAGGGCGTGACCATCCGTCTAAGAAATGGTGACTCGGTCGACCAGTCCCCCGATTTTTCCTTACCAATGGTCTCACGCAAAGAGAGTCGTTTAGTCTCTACAGGGACCGGGGTTCGAGTAAACCTCCAATGTAGGAGACGACGGACACTTTAACGTCCGTCATTGATGCCATTGCTGTCAATTCGACAAAAAATTTATTAAGACTTGAAGAGGCAGATTTGTATTTGGAGAAACCAAAAATAAGTGGTCCGACTGATGTAGGGGTTGACTTAAGAGATCAGTTTGTCATTACCTTTATTTTAAAGGTTGTCTTGATTTTATCTCCGAACTAAAGTCGAGGAGAGATTTCCTCTCCATTAGGTCTTTAGGAGAAATCAAAAGTGGTTTATTCGCGATTGCGCAGGGTCTAAATATGGAGCTGAGGCTGAAGAGGTCGCTCGAACTTTGAGTACAATAGTTTGAAGACTGAACTCTCGAGGTGGATCCACAAGTTTTCGGTAGAGTTTAAGTTGTACCAGCTTTGTCATAAAGACCGAGGTCGGTGCGGCGGGTGAAGGGTTTGGTGTAAACGTGTGTCCGGAAGTAGCCGTGTGGGGTGCCGACCAGGTTCCGTCGTAGCAAAGGTAGTGGAGATTGGACGTGGTCTCTTGTTCGGGTCTCGTCTGCGAGGGACGGGACAGGGAATTTGTGAACTAGGGGCGAGGGACTGTGTGGGGATGTCCGGAGGGAAGTCCGGGGACTCGTGAAGTTCGGCGACGGTCCCGGAGACGTACACGAGAGAAAGGACGCAGAGAGGACGGTGGGCTCCGGCCAGGCCAGTCGAGGGCGCCCTTCGGAGGACGAGCGGAGGGGTCGGGGAGCTCCGGTTAGAGGGCAAACAGCAGTGACGTCCATAGTAGCGATGGATGCACACAGGTGCGTGCCGAGATGACAATTTGCGTCGGGCGGGACAGTGGGAGAGACGGGGTTGCTGCACCCGCTAGGTCCCTTTATGCTCCCTGTTACGTAGTGTCCAGTAGCTACATAGGGGCCGTGGGTCTTGCCGCGGACGTGTAGCGTTTGTGCATGCCGTACCGATTTGAGACGACTTTTATGAAGACTCTACTGACTGCGATGAAGAGAAAGGCTCAACGGCAACGGCAAATCAGTGATTCGGCACAAGCTGAGAAGACGCTGGGGTACCTGTCTCCTCGGGCGTCGGGCGGTCCGAGGAGACAGGTTCCTTAAAGGGTCGTTCTTATGCCCTCACCCAACGGTAAAGGAAGAGGCCCCCCTAGAAGGACTGAGTTCCTAGCTTAAACGTGGAGGATGTGCCCGTCCGCCTAAGAAATGGTGACTCGGTGGTCCTTTCGGGACAAACATTCGCGTCTCAGATTGACAGTGAAACGTCTCATTCCGAAGGCATCACAGAGTCTTCACACCGACCCTTACGTCGAAGAGCGAAACGTACCGACGCGGACGCCTTCTAAGATCTTCCTTACGTTGTAAGATCCCCGTGAGGCCCGCAGCACTCGCTCTGAGAGACGGGGTCGGGACTCGGTGTGACGGACGGGAGATTACGGTCCTCGGACCGACACAAAGACAAGAGGAAGGTGCTGTTGGTGCCGACCTGAGTCGCGAGTGTACTGAAGTAGGAGAGAGGATTTGCGCTTCGTGCACACAGACTCGCGAGGCGATCGACAAAGGACTGTGGTCACTTCAGTAAATACCCGGGGCAGGGGACTCCTACTGTCAGTGGTGAAACACACTCTGGGACGCGTCTCGGGGTCCCTTCCGTTGTGAGCGGAGATTGAGTGGCCGGGGCCTCGCGCGGGCTGTGACGGGTGCCCCTGCGCTCCCTTTCTCCTTCCCCTCAACCTCTCGGAGAAGGGGCTCTTCGTCGCCAGTGAGACGGGTACAAATGACCAGAGGACGATTCAAGTGTTCGTTTTCATGAGTTTGTCGCGGTGTTGTGTGTACGTGCACGTGTGTGTGTGTGTGTGTGTGTACGCGCGCGTGTGTGTGTAGTTTCCGAGGTAAGAGAAACACTTTGACAGCCATTGGAGCGTATCGTTTGGTAGGTCGATAGTAGTTTTCTTGATGAAATGGGGGGAGGGATGGAAGTCGGTACATAGAGGGGACGAAAAGAGGAATAGTGTGGGCCGTGTACTGACGTAGAAGTGGAGCTAGTTCGACAACGAAGACTTCTATCATTCGCGCTATATTGATCTTATAGACCTTCGTTTTGGGGCTACTTGCCTTACAGACTTTTGGCCCAGTAGTAGAGGCGAGATGAATGTAATGACCTTGTTAAGTGTCAAAAGGGACATCGTACGATGGGGGAGGTCGTTAAGAAGTATGAATAAATGTGCTGGAAAGACTAGTGGGTAAGGAGAGGAGAAGAGACTGGGACAAGATTGTATAGGAAATCCGGGTCGTTGTAAGTAGGGGCTCTGGCAGGCCTGGAGACACCGTCTTTCGGAGTACGAACGAATCATTGTCTTAGTCGTAAAGTGAACGCGATAGTTACCGGAGTCGATTTTCTGATGCAAAGGGTCGGCAGAAACGACGGCTGTCCTCAGTACACCGGTCCTCGATCGGTTGTTCTACTTTCGTCTCACAGCCCCTCTGACAAAGACCTTTCGAGGAACTTTGACCATTGAGTCGCCCTGAGGGAGACAGAGAGGGACGTATGGGAAAAGACGAAGGACTTTACTCTTGCTGGTCGTCTGCGGTGAATCTGGTCCTCGTCGGACACTCTTGTCTCCGCTCGCCCCGTGACTCTTGTCGTCTCCCCTTTCCGTCTGCCCTACACCCGAAGACAGGTGAGGGAGTTCTGGACGAGACACACCGTTTCGTCACGTGAAGATCGAACAAGTCAAGTGGTCAAAAACCTCAAGCACAAATATTAGTCAAGTCAGCGAGTCAGCACAGGCTGAGAAACGCTGGGGTACCTGACGTCGTGCGGTCCGGAGGGACAGGTAGTGGTTGAGGGTCTCGAACGAGTTTGAGTACAGGTACCTCAGCCGCTACGGTAGGTTGGTAGAGTAGGAGGCAGCAGGGGAAGAGGAGGACGGGAGTTAGAAAGGGTCGTAGTCCCAGAAAAGGTTACTCAGTCGAGAGACGTAGTCCGCCGGTTTTATTACCTCGAAGTCGAAGTCGTAGTCAGGAAGGTTACTTGTGGGTCCTGACTAAAGGAAATCCTACCTGACCAACCTAGAGGAAAGTCAGGTTCCCTGAGAGTTCCTAGAAGAGGTTGTGGTGTCAAGTTTTCGTAGTTAAGAAGAGTCGAAAGAAGTGTCAGGTTGAGAGTGTAGGTATGTACTGGTGACCTTTTTGGTATCGAAACTGATCTGTCTGGAAACAACCGTTTCAATACAGATACGAAAAATTATACGACAGATCCAACCAGTATCGAAAAGAAGGTTCCTCGTTCGTAGAAAATTATCTTTGTCGGTTTGGAGCTGGATTGATTAGGCAGGAACCTCCAGAGTACAGGTAAGTACGAACAATTGATAAATAAGTTCACAGGGCGGGACGTCTTCCTGATAAGTTTTGGACGGGTAATGATAAATAGAGTCGAGGTTCACGGGGAGAGACCCCTTCGTTTCAGAGGGACTGACTGGAGTGAGTGGTTCGACCCTGAGAAGAGCGTGGACGTTGTCAAGTGTGCAAAAATTCAGACATAAACATATTACATAGGATAAAGTGACCTTACATTTGAAGATTTTCCGTTCTTGGTTTAGAGTCGAAAATGAAATTGGAAACTTTAATGGTTTATTACGATGACTTATTTGGTTATTCATTTTTCACGAGTCTCAGGGACTTTAATGTCCGTCACTTTGTGACAACGGGATGCTTCCGTCTCCGTAAGATATCCTCTCTGTTCTCACTTAAAGTTGACAGACCACTTCGGTCTTTCTCTTTCGTAATTAGTGAGTCAACACAGATTGAGACACACTGGGGTACCCGACGTCGGGTGCTCAAAGGAGACAGGTGCCTCTAAGGGTAAGAGGTCCGTTCTTATGATGTCACCCAACGGTAGGGGAAGAAGTCCCCTACAAGGGTCGGGCCCCTGACGTGGACCCAAAGGACGTCACGTCCGTCCAAGAAATGACAGACTCGGTGGTCCCTTCGGGGAAATTCGTTCACAATTTCGCTTACATCGGTCCCCTCTTAAGAATGAGCCGACCCTTGGAGGGACCGGATCACCAATTCTTAGATGAAAGGTTTCTTCCCCTGCACCCAAACTAAGGACCGACCCCTTAATCCTAGGGTGTACGTGCCTCGGTACCTCGGGTTCCGGTGCGTAGTGTTGACCTCTTTCGGTCGGTCGCACGGCTCGATCCTTGTCGCCTCCCTCCCTTCCTTCCTTTGCCTCCTTCCCTCCCTCCTGACGTCCTGCCGTCCTGCTACTCCTTCTTCCTTCGTAGGAATGTCCCACCGACGTGTATAAGTGACTCTCCTCGTTGTTCGTTCAATGGGCGCTGTCCCCACCTCTTGTTCTTAATGTGAAATTCCCCCGGCGCGTGGACTTGAGGTGTTTGCTCTAGTCGGACATTAGTGTCGTGGTAGGTCTACTTGTGATATAGTCGGAAATTTACATATACACATATATATATATATATATATAAGTAGTAGTAGACAAAGTTGGTGTTTTTTGCAGGTAACTCTTCTTCCCCCCTAAAAGATTTTTCGCATTTTGGACAGTGGCACAACAATTTCGCAGTCTCGCAATTCTGTAAGTTACCGAGACACTCCCCCTTACTTAATTAGGGTTGTTGGGCAGTGAGTTTCGTTTTGTGTGCTGAAGGTTTCTCCTCTGACCACACGGTCTAAGGATATGACAAGTCGCGTCTCTTAATAGGGCGTCGATTGCACCAAAGTCTCCCTGAGGACCTCGGAGACGTCGAGTTGTCCCCTCCAAGACTCTTGTCAGAGCGACCAACGTATAGGTGCATCAGGTAGTCACTTCTTCGTAGAGTGTGAGTATCGACCCATGGTGGTTCGGGACGGATTTTCTTACGTTTTGTTATGACTTTCACTTGTAGGGAGTCGGGACGGGCTGAGAAACGGTGGGGTGCCTGATATGTCAGGTGCCTTAAGAGGCCCGGTCTTATGGCGTCACCCATCGGATAGGGATGAGGTCGCCTAGAAGGGCTGGGTCCCTAGGTTGGTCCCAGAGGACGTGACGTTATGACCTGTCTATGCAATTACCCCAGGAGTCTAGGTCCTCTTGGTTCGAAAGGTCTTGTGGACATATCTGGGCGGAGATCCAGCCATCGTCCCCTGTGACACGCGTGGACTCTTCGTCCCAGGAGAACCTTGCGTGCCCGGTCTCTCGTGACTACACTCCTTGTCCTGTCCCTGGTTCCCTTCCGCCTCGCGCGTGGCCCTCCTGCGAAGACGGTCCCTCGAGGCGCTCGCGCGTCCCTCGGCGCGTCCACCCGGCGCCGCGGCGGGCGCGCGTCGGGACGCGGCGCCCTCGTGAGGCGTGTCCTTCGCGGCGACCGAGACTTGCGTCGCCCACGAAAGTTTCAGGCGACTTACTTGCTTACTCCTCACTTCTCGCCCGTCCTCTTCTGTCGTCTTTGCGGGGGGTCGGTTCCGTGGAGACGGACCTTCCTAGCCCCCCTCGTCGTCCCAGACCCTCCTAGTCTACCCGTCCTGACTCGCGTCGCCCCGGCCTCCGTCGTGTGTCTAAAGAACTGGAGGGACTCCGACGACCATACTTCACTAAAGACAAGGTCCTTGACACTGTACCCTCCTACAAATAAAGTCCGGGGGGTCTCTGGGAGCATTGCAGAGTTGGAAGGTTCCGTTGTGTCGGATGTCGTGCCTACTACCTTTTGTCGGACGGCCCGTCACCCGTGACCACTCTTCTCGGGCACAGAGACGAGATGCGTCTCGCCGGGGTCGAGTCTCTATTTGTCCTGACAATGGACGGGGCTGCTGGTGTCTTCTGAGAAAGTGTGGGGTAGACTATAAATGTGCAGGGTGGTGCGTTGTGATGGGGCTAAAAATCATTGACTGAGTTGTTCCGACTTGACGTCTCAATTAGTCTTTCGTAGTAAACGGTGGTTGGAGGGGTGACTGTTTTATTATTGTCATTATCAATCCCGGAAAGAAGAAGGATTTTACTGGTAGTGTCCACACCACCTTGACAGTACCCTTTTCCTTTACGAGAGCTAAGACGCCGACGTGGGGGTTCCCCTCCCTTATTCTCGTTGGCACTATGTCCCTACGACGATATGCTCCCCGAACGACGGTGCAGTCTCCCCGATGGAAAAGTTTTAACGAAGACTTTTTCTTTAAAGTAGGTGGTCCTACCTTTTCGTTTGTAGTTCCCTCGACCCTTGACCTCCCTCTTAAACGTATTTGCGTCCCTATTCCCCGAAACCTGAACCCGGTCTGGAGACACCTCCCCCGGACCCTCCGTCTCCCAGACCCCCCCGACGCGTGACGTGCGAAACACGTTTGAGCTGAGGAAAGGTCGACGAATTTCCAACCGGGGCAAAGTTTCGTGTTTTTGTAAGAGATATAAATAGAAGGAGATGGGACATGGGGTCTCATTTAAGGCTCACATAAACTCAATAAAATTAAGGAGATATTGACTACAAGTATCGTATGAAAATCCTTCATGGGGCTCTAGTTGTTAGTCGGAGATATGACTCCTTCGTACCAGTTCGTGACCCCAATTCCAGTCGTGTACAGGAAGTCTTGACCTCCCTTAATCCCACTCAAGGACAAGGCGACGTATGATCGACACACTGGAGATCGTTCAGGGAATTGGTGAGACTCGAATTAGTAATAGATAAAATTCTTACTTTAATCCCGGATGGAGTATCCCAACATCACTCCTTCTTTATTCTATAACCCTTTCGTGTTTATTTCACAAGAGACTTTTCCCTCGCTGTCTCCTACTCTACCAACCTACCGTAGTGGCTGACCTACCTACACTTAGACTCATTTGGGAACCTCGACCACTACCTGTCCCTCCGGACCGTACGACGCTAAGTACCCCAGCGTTTCTCAGATTCACTGATTGACTTGACTTGACTTCAGGTAATGACAATAATGTTTTGTGCGCACCAAGAAGGGGAAAGGTCCCAGTCCTTAGGGTGATTCTTGGTGTGTTCACTAGCTTGTTTTAGAACTTTAGCGGATCCTTTTACGTATCAGTGTACTGTACAATAGTCGTTGGCCCAACAGACGTTTCGGAGACTGTAAGTTTCTGGGGTCCAATTCTTCGGGGTTCATTGTTATTTGAAGACGAAGATATCGACTCCTTTGACTCCAGGTTCGTCGGTACATAAAGGTCGTAGTTTTGAGTTTGGTCCATAGAACCGAAGGTTAGGTCCGGAGAAAGTTGGTTCTGTTCGACGAATATAGATATTCGATTTTGACATGGATTTCGAGACTTGTATTATTTATATGAAGACATGTGACAAAGGGAATAGTTGGGAGAATACTGTTGTCATACAAGACAATTTGACCTTTCAGTTCTTTTTCGTGTCTTTATCGTTGTGCGTGTGGACTCGGTGATATTAGGTCAAATATTTTTTATTTTTTGACACGAGATACAGAGTAAATGTTTATGAGTCTCTCCAACCATGTGTGGTCAGAATACCAAGGTTGACTCTAGACGTCAATCCTTTAAGTTTTGTCTTAGGGTCTGAGACCTGGAGATAGGACTGACTAGACCCGTTTCCAATGGGTGTCTGCTCTGGCGCTCTACTTTCCGACTTCCACTGAGACGTCTCCCTTCTCGTCGGTTGGGATGTACTTGGGTGTCAAGTTCGAGTCGCGGGGGTCCGGACCGAGTTCGTCGGGAGGACTGTCCTCTTCCGTGCTCTGCGTCGATATTTCGTGAGGGGTCCCCGGTTTGTTCGCTCTTGTCCTGGATCGGAAAGTCGTACGTGAAGGTAAAGTGTCTCGTAGGCGTGTTTCCTGTCTCCTTGTTCGAATTACTTTGGGGTTGCTTCGTCTGCATGACACGTCTCTCCAGTTAAACTGTTCCTTCCCCGGTCCGCAGGCGGCGCCTAACTTTTGTCCAACTTCGGGGTCTCGGGTCACGTCGCGAATGTGCTGCGGACCTAGGACTAAGTTTGTTTGTAAAACATTTGGCAGTTCTTATAGACTTGTTGTCTGGACCGTAGACCACTCTGGTTTCCTCACGAGTAAGACAATCTCCACCGCGACCGTGACGCCGATGCCTTTGCCGAGGATGTGTGTGCCTTCGTACAGCCCATTTCGCTGTGTTGCCTCCCCTAAGCGAAGTTTAATGAGTTCTTGTCTTTTCGTTTGTACTTACTTCCCTCCGGTCGGGACGATGGATGAGTCAGGCCGCACCGGTTACCCCCACTACCAATCTCTCAGTGACGTGAGGATGGACATGACTTGTACAGGGACTATTGATGACTTAGACCACACCGGTTGCCCCCACTACCAATCTCTTAGTGACACGAGGATGGACATGACTTGTACAGGGACTATTGATGACTTAGACCACACCGGTTGCCCCCACTACCAATCTCTTAGTGACACGAGGATGGACATGACTTGTACAGGGACAATTGATGAGTCAAGCCACACCGGTTGCCGTCACTACCAATCTCAGTGATGTGAGGACGGACATGACTTGTACAGACTTTACAAGGTACTAACCCCTCCCCATTTTTATTTTTTTTGGAGTAGAAAGTTTCAGGGTAATCTTTATTTTGTCCTTTTTTCTTTTGATAAGTGTGGATTGAATGAGTAAGTACTCTTATACAAGAACTACTTTAGAGACGTACCTTTCTTGGACTTTTCCGTAGACTGAGTTCCTAAGGGTTTCGACCGACTTTAGTCTTTATACTTCGCGTACTTCTCAAAGCCTAAAGGGGTCGGGTGGAGTTTGGACGACTGAGTCAGAGAAGACGACTTAGTCCTCTTCGCCACCCACACATTCTCGGGTTCACTCGGCCACACCAAGTCCCACAGGGGAGAGGTCGGGGTCAGTTCGTCGACGCGGCGTCCCGTGCTCAGGGGTCGGGGGTCTCTGCTCCTAGTGTGGCCTAAGACGTCCGAGTGCCAGCACGCAGAGCCGGACTCACACTGGGACGTGAAACTTGTTCTGTCGTCCTCACCGCACCGATTGGGGCGCGTGTGTTTGCGTTCCGAAGGTGGTGGCGGTCGGGCGAGTGGTCGTAAGTCCGTGCGCGAATTGGGGACTCGACGTCACCTTGAAGTCGCGGCCTCGATGTCGGTTCCTTTTAGGGGGCCCTTTTTGTTCGAATGGACGTTCCGGCTCCCCGAAAGGGGCCCGTCTCGCACCCGTGTGCGGAAAGGGATTGAGTGACCACTCACGGGGTTCGCTTACCCGACCCTGGCCACGGATTCCCATAGGTCCTCGGACGGGGAGTGGTCCGTCGGAGGTCGACCGGGGGCCCCTTGGTCTCCCTTCACGTCTCTTCGCCCCTCGAGCGTGGGGATGAGACAAGAGCGTCGTAGTCGTTAAGGTCCTTGTTTGAGGGTCAGTGTCTTGGTTGACCGTAGAGTAGTCTTGTCCAGGCTTGCCGGCCCCTCGGTCCTGAGACGTAAAGTGTCCTAATTGGCGGAGGTTCGGGGGCTTTGGTAAGGGAAAGTTGTCCGCACCGCACACGGTGCTGTCTGGGACCCGCTTGGCCTGAGGGTCTCGTCGCACCCCCGCCACTCATCCCACGACCCCCCTCGACAGCCTGTAGGTGAACAGTGCGGGGTCAGACTACTTACTGTTGAGGACTCGTAGAGGTGAGCGGCACCTCGACCCAAACAACTTGTAAAGTCTCACACGCAAACGATTTAATGAGAGTACACGGGGCCGCACTCTCGTTTGTGCGGTTGAGTCCGCACGCCATTGAGCGTCTTAGCAAAGTGTGGTTTGATTTTCGGCGCCAGCAGCGCCGTCGTCCCTGCACGTTGGGACCGCCCGGACTGTGGCGACAGAAGAGGCGGAAGATTGGGACGTTGACGAAGAGGCACGACGCGCGAGTCAGGGAAGTCAGCACAGGTTGAGAAACGTTGGGGTTCCCGGCATCGGGCGGTCGGAGGAGACAGCACCCTAAGAGGCACCTCCTATGACCTCCCCCAACGGTACGGGAGGAGGTCCCCCAGAAGGGGTGGGCCCCTAGTGTGGGCTCGGAGGATGCAGAGGACGTAACCGTCCGCCCAAGGAATGGTGCTCGCGGTGGACTCTACACCTTGACGAGAGGGTCTGGAAGGGAAGGGTCTCCTGGGTAGACATACCTTCGAAAATTCCAATGCCCGAATCAAGAAATGTCCCTTTGTCGCTCAAAAGAGATTCAAGTTCCTTACTACCCTTTTGTGAGGCGTCTCAGCTCGGGCCTCCAGTCAGAGGGGTACGGGGAAGACCCTATTCCTGCCCTCCTCTCGCACTGCCTGAGGATCCCTGTTGTCGTCATGGGCGCTGCCAGTGTCAATGTCCTTTTGAGCCTGGACCCCTCCGTCCCGGCCTCGCGAGTCCGCACGAGTGAGGACGTGCGACTGGCTCCCCGGTGGACGAGGGGCCAGTCGTCGTTTCGAGGAACCGCAGGTGTGGAAGGAGGAGGACCTGTTGCGGGAGGAGTCCGGGACGTGGGGTGGGGTGGGGCAGAAGTCGTGTTTGAGACCCACTTGTCGTAGACGGCCGTTTGTGCGGGTCGCCGTCGTTCCTATTTGTCCCGAAGTCGGGCCGGTCGACGTTTGAGCCCGTTCATCTCAGAAGAGTCCGAGTTCTAGGATGACCTTCGTGTCTAGACAAGGGGCTCTGTCTTCCTTACTTTCCGGGTTCGGACGTGTCGACGACTCGGTGTGTTCTCACCAGGACTCGGACTTGGACTTGAAGTTTTTCTTGCCCTTCGTCCCTGAAGTGGCCACCGACTCTGAGGCTCGAGGGGTCCGCGCCCGGACCCAAGCTCAGGGCGAGTCCTAGGGACGTCGACTCTGGACTACGTCGGTTTATTCGCTTATCATCTTTGTCTGTCCGGTCACCCGGCGGTGACGTGTGGCGGCGTCGCGACTGCGTCTTCGGTCTCGGGCCTCGTGCGGTGCCCCTTTGGCGTCTCGGCCCTCGTACCGTTCCCTTTGGCCTCTCTCGCCGAGAGACGGTTCAATAAAATCAGCACCGGTGCAATGAAAGGCCCGAAGGGTCCACCGCGATTACCATTTCTTGAGCGGTCGGTTACGCTCTCTACGTCCAAGCTAGGGACCCAGACCTGCTAGGGGACCTCCTCCCGGACCTTTGGGTGGGGTCCCAAGAACGGACCTCTTAGGGTACCAGTCTCCTCGGACCACCGATGTCAGGTACCCCAGTGTCACTCAGTCTGTGTTGACTTCGCTGAATCGTGCGAGCTCACAATGAAAAGTCCTGAAGTTCGATCCAGTGGTAAAAAGATTGTAAAAAGGTGGGAGAAAGATGAGATGGGTAGTATAAGGTATGTTCTTTCTATTTCGTTTAATAATTTTGAAGGAAATCGTTTGGTGTTCCCAGCTCGAAATTTCCGAAATTTCGTTTTGCAAATAGGTCAGGACTTACTCTTGGAATGGGAGTCGGGTGAAAGGTGTGACTCTCCCTTAAAGTTTCAACGGTTTGTCAAATGTCTCGGGTCTTAAAGTTCTCAGTGGACCCGTGAACCCCGGAAACAAGGACGTCATATATTTCTACAAGTTCAGTAGACATGGTGCAGGTGGCGACAGACAAATAAGGTCTTAGGATCTGGTTGCCGGAAAGAGGCTCAATTATAAGTCCTTCTTATGTTTACGGTGTAAAGAGATCGGGAACCACCGTTAAAAGGATGTATCTATATAAATGTGAGGAGTACCGACGCGAGTCTTAAGTCTGAAAACACACCAGAACTTTTGGATTCCCTGGGTGGGTGTGACTTCCTACTGGTATGATTCTTGGGTAGTCCGGACGTTTGGTGACAAAACATTGGGACGAGGGGTCACCCTTCGGGAGTTCGGTCGAAGTCTTTGTGGTTTTCGTCCCTTTCCTTCAAGAACTGTTGGCGGACTTGCGTACGCTACTCTGTCGCGAGAGGCAAATGCGCTGCCGGTGAAGGTGCGTTGTTTAAGTGTGAGGACCTGTAAAAGAGCAGTGCCTCTGTGCAAAGTGAAGGTTTTCTTTTTGGACTCGAGGTCGGGGGCTCCGAATGGACTGAGGAGAGAAACAGGTGAAAGAATTTTGTAAATAAGTTCCTGTTTAACACAGAGTGACTCAAAAAGGTGGGTCATCCACGTAAACGTTTTATGCCTTTCACAAGGTTCTAGGTCAACATCTACAGGAACTGCCCGTCCGCGAACCACCCGCTCAGGAGCTACCGGTACTTATACTCCGTCGACTTCCTCATCCCCCCGAACGTCAACCCCAAGACGGACCGCAGCATCCCGTGCAGCCTCACCCGCCCGCTCCCGCCGCCCAGCAGCAGCCCCAGGACCTGGCCCGACTGCGACGCGTCCTGGCTCAGGGGCTTCGAGAACTCGTCCAAGAACGAGAGCACGTCGGTCAAGTCCAACCAGTCGAGGAGTAGGAGGTACCGGGGGAGGAGATCGGCCCACAGCCCGTCCCCCTTCAGCTCCAGTAGCAGAAGGACGTCCCGGAACCTCTTTGACGACGGGGCCATTGCGACTGAGTCGGGCGACCTCTGCGATTAAGGACTCGAAAGGCCGAAGAACGACCCTCCGTACTGACCTGGGTAAATGCACTTCCGAGGACTTTGTGTCCTGTGTCTCTTTTACTCACGCCTAGGCTGCCGTCTCTCCGTCGGCGCCGGAGGGCGGGGCGGCCGAGCCACCCGAGGGACGGGGAGTCTCTGCGGGGGAGTGGTCGGGCGGTCCTCGGTACCACCCGCTGACTCCGGCGGCCCGGGTGCGTGCCCCTGGGCTACCGGGCGTTCCCGTTCTGGGTCCTGCAAGCGTCGCTTCTTGCCTTGCCCTCACCCCTAACCCTCCGGTGGTGTGGGTCGCCAATCCCAGTCCTCAGTCCCAGTCCCAATCAGGACCCCTGGGGGACCGACAGGACGCCATCGACGAGTCGCGAGGGTGACGTCTTCGACGTCCAAGGTAGGGACCAGCCCCTTAATTCTAGCGGAGTTCGACACGCCGTTCCGGTTTTTTTTACTTGTTCCGGGCGGACACATTGTCGTGTCCCCTTGTCATACGGTATAGGGCACTATTTGGCGTTGTCTTTCCTCACAATTTTGGTTATGTACAATGCATATTTTAGTGAAGCGATATGTGGTCTTTGATTGTGTTGTGACATTTAGTTGATGTGACGTTATTAAAAATTTTTTCCCCCCACTCCCCCTAGGGTGTTCCGGCAGAAGGACTAGGTACTTCGGAGAGTGACACTGGGATCCTTTTAGTCAATAAAGGACGATCGGAGACAAATGGACGAAATGTACTTTTACATGTGCTAATAAAGCTCGGAGTGTTATTTGTGGTGATTCATTCACACCGGCGTTGGGTCCAGTGAAACCCACCGTCCAGGATGATAAGTGGAAAGAGTTCCTTGGTTTCTTTGTGTGTGGACTTTCGAATTCCGGACGACAAAGTCCCATTCAAGTCGACAAAGACACGCTTCTGGTAGTGTTGGCGGACCCTTAATTGTGACCGACACCACTTTTGGTGAAATCATCACAAACTAAACTAAAGGTGGGGTGGGGACGTTCAGTGCCGGATTTAGATGCTGAAATTATTGTAAACCGTTCAGATTTCTCACTACCGTTGGGTGAGGTCATAAGAACGGACCTCTTAGGGTCCCTGTCTCCTTGGATCACCCGACGGTGGATACCCCAGCGTGTCTCAGCCTGTGCTGACTTCGCTGAATCATCGTCGTCGTCGTCGTTTCTCACTACGGTTTAATAAGACACCTAAGTTTCACCTCCTCCTTCGTGTCAATTAAAGCAACCCTGTGATGTGAGACTTGTTTTTTCACTCGCGACAGTCTGTGGTGCGTTTATTTCTCCTTACACTTCTACTCGGTAGTCGACTTTAATTTTAGTCACGTTTTTCAGTCCTCTCGTCGGTCCTCGAAGTTCTCTTCCGTTTAGGTTGTTTTTGACGATTCCCAAGATAAGACGAGGAGGGGGTAAAAATAGTTGTCGGATCGTGTCCTCCCTTTTATAGACTCCTCCTTTCTGTTACCCCCACTGTCCAGGTGTGTGTCCCACTGGGTCGTCGATGTTTCGTGCACGTAGGGAGCTCGCTCTATCTTACTCTCCGTCTTTCTTCTCCTTCTCTTCCTTTTCAGAGGGTGGGAGGGTGTCGCACGACCTATATTCTTCCGACCGACAAAATAGCAGGTGGGGTCGGGACCCGAAGGGACCACCGAGTCTGTAATTTGTTAGGTGGACGTTACGCCCTCTAGACCCAAGTTAGGGGACCTCCTCCCGTACCGTTGGGTGAGGTCATAAGGACGGACCTCTTGGGGTACCTGTCCCCTCGGACCACCCGATGTCAGGGGCCCCAGCGTTTCTCAGTCGGTACCGACTCTCTGATTCGTGCCGGGAGGGGGCGGCTCATTGTGGTACGTCCGATGAGTCTTTTTTTCTTTTCTCTTTTTACTCGCGTCGCTTTCGTTTCTACCCTGGTAAGGCACCGAGGTTTTCAAGTGACTGTGGTGCGGATTTTGTTGACGGTGAAGTCGACCCCCTCGAGATCCTTCGTATGCGCCCCGTGACCCCGTGACCTCTGGGTTTCCGTGGACTCTCGACCACCGTGGTGGGGGTGGGGTGTGGGGGGTGGGGGGATGGGGACCCTCTGCGTCCGACTCCCCTCCGGTTCCACCTGCCTGTCGGACGTCTGTTTTCCGGACCCGCCCCCGGCCCCCCGAGAGACCTCGACGGGACTTTGCAGGTTGACAATCTTCTCTTTTTTAAAAGTGTCCGTGGTTTCAGGGTACCTTCAAGTCTATGGAGCCCATGCAGGTGTCCCTTATACAAAAAGTAGTTTATCCCTCCGATGAGACTCATCATGTCCTGTGGATAATTTCTTAGTAGATCACAAAAGTTAAACCTCCATTCTGTCTCTGGTCGAACTATGACGAAAATGTCAGAAACATTTGTTTAGTTCCGATCCGAACAGGAGAGTTTCAAAAGTGTCCTGAGGAGAGTAGTTTATTGGATTAAAAGACTATTGTTCCTTATAGGTGTGTCAGCTCATGTCTTCTCTTTTTTTTTTTTTACTGGGTCGGCGACTTCAGTTGAAATCGAGGTGTCCTTTTTTCAAAATGCAGAGGACTCGATGGTTTGTCCTTTTAATATAGTACCGACTGTCACTTCATTAAATTAACGTGACAACGATACTGTTGTACGAAGAGAAAGAAAAATTAAACGAACAGTCATCGAAGGGTTTGCTTGATTGTACGATAAGAGGTACGAAAGAAAACAAAATTTGTTTGTGACGGTCGTTATGCCAAAAGAATCCTTTCGCCGCGACGGGTCTCCTCTTCCAAGTCCCCGAGTCGTGGGGACCCAGAGAGCGTCCGACACACAAGACCACCGGGGATACGACCGGTCGACAATTCACGTGGTGGCATTTAGGTGTAAAATGTCGCTGGCGTAGTTCTCGACGACTGGCGATGGCAAGGGTCTTTGGTGTGACTCCTCGAGAGGTAATGCTAGAGATTGCTGTATTAAGCGGTTTAGAAAAAAAAGGATGATAAGAAATCTTCGCGCCCCACCCCCCCCCCGCCCCTTCTTAGGTCTAGTACACTCAGACGTCAAGTCGTTTGTAAAAGGTAGCCGACGGTCATGCCGACGAGCGGCCTAGGCGTTTACAGGTGGCGACTGGAGGAGTGTTGAAAAGCCAATCGATGACCGATGCAAGGCGTCTTCGTGTGGAAGGACGAACAAACGCTGAACGCCCCGGAGCAATAGGGAAAAAAAAAGGGAAAAGAAGTACCTCTTTTACGTCGTCGTTTCGGGTAGGGAACGGGCGACGGTCTCCCGACGTTCATCGACTGTGTCCGTACTCGCCGGGTCGGGGCTTGTCTACCCGTTGCGCTTGAAATTTTTCAACTCTTAAGTGGGGGCGGGGGGGGTTTGCCTCGTCCCGTCACCGCTCAAACCCCACGACCCCCCCGCCATGGGGGAGGCGCGTGCGCGTGTGCGCGAAACGAGGGAGCGGCTGCCAGGTACAGTTTTTGTAAAGGTCCCCTGGACGCCCGCGCCGCTAACCGCCGCCGGGCGCAGGTAGTCGCCGCAACGGCCCGCTGCCCCTTTGGCGAGGAGCGGGGCGGCCGGGCCGGGAGGCCTCGGGCGTACGGAAGTGACGGCCAGTCTGCCGTGGTCGGAAAATAGCCGGCGGGGCCCGGGCTCTTTGTGTAGCCCCCTTCGGACGGCGGGGGGTCGAGGAGGCTCCGGGTTCCCCCCGAAGTCCCTCCCCGGCTCCACTGGTCCTGAGCCCGGAGCCCTCTGACGGCCACGGTCCGAACGTGTCAGACCCCCACCCCCACCCCCCTTAGAAACAATCCTCGGGCAGAGAGAAGACCCCAGAGGGGAGCTAGTCGTGGGGGTCGGGGCCGGGCCCAGCCCCCAGGGCGGCTATGGGGGTTCAGGCAGGGAAAAAACCCCTTCAGCCCCGTGGCCCCTTTTGTCGGGCGTGCAGCCCCGGTCCTCGGAGAAGCGTGACCCGTTGAAGGGGCCCCGAGGCCCCGAGGGCCCGGCCCGGGGGGGTTGGGGCGCCGGGAGCGGGGGCCCCTGACGCGTCGGGGGCCCAGCCGGCGGAGGCCCTGCCAGAGGGCTCGCCTCGCGCGCGCGCGCGGGGCTCGGCTGGCTGGGGCGCGCCCGCGCCTGAGTGGACCGGCCTCGCCCCGCGCCCCCGCGCCCCCGCGGCGCCGGGAAGTCGCCCTCGGGTGTTTGAAACCGCCCGCGCGCCGCCCGTACCGAGCCCTCGGGCCGGCTCCCGCGCGCCCGCGCCGCGACGCTCGCGCCCCGCCGCCCGCCGCCCCCCGCCGGCGCCCGCGCCCGCCGTCCCCGCGCCCCCAGCGCCGCGCCGTACCCTGGACGCCGGAGGCGGCCCGCGCGGCGCGCAGGAGGGCGGCCGGGCGGCGAGAGGGGCGGGGCAGGGCGGAGGGCGAGCGGAGGCGGCGCCGCTCTTTAACAAAGGTGACGTTTGTTTTTTTCCGCTGTGTACTGGTCCGCCCTCCGCCCCCCTCGCCTCCCCTCCCGGCGCGCGTCCCCGCCTCCCTCGCCCTCTCTGCCTTTTGCACCCGGCCCGGCGGTCGCCGGCCTCCGCGGCCCGCGCCCGGGCGGCCCCGCCGGCGACGGGCGCGGGGCCCGCGTGCCGGCCGGCCCGGGGGTGTGGGAGCCGCGACGGGGCCGCGCGTGCCTCGGGCCCGGCGCGCGTGCCCGACGGCCGCCTGGGCGCCCGACCTCCGCCGCCCGCGCCGCCCGAGACGCTGGGGCTCGTCGGCGCTGGCACCCGCCGCCCCGACCGCCCCGCGCGCCGGACAGGGAAGGGACGCGAGACCGGTGCGCCCGCCGGCCCGCGACGCGGAGACCGTTGCACAGCGGCCTTGCGAGGATGGGGTAGGCGCGCGGAATGTACCGAGCTTTCATTTTTATTTTTCTTAATGCTACGCCCGCTCCGAACGCTCCCCCTCTGCTCTAAGGTGACGAGGGGTTGAGGCCGCGGGACCGCCCTGAGGGCCCCGGCGAGGCCGGGAGGAGGTCGCCGGCGGGGCACGGGGGCCCTCCTTCCCGTGTTTCCGTGACGGCGGAGGGCGGGTCCCCCGACGGGCGGCCGCAGGCCGACGGGCCCCTCCCTCCCACCGGTAAGGTCCAATGTCTCGGCCTCCGGGTAGGACTCCCGGTTTGGAACCCCGGAGGCCGCGCAACACGGGTTGAGGGACCGGCGGAAGACTCGGAGGTCGCTTTTGTTCCGAGGCCAGGAGGTGCGAATCTCGCGAGCTCGGTGTGGCTGTTTAGCGTCCCGGCGGTGAGGCTCAGAAGTCCGCGGAGGCTTCCACCCGGTGGGCGGACGACGTCGGCGTGGTCCGTCGGAAACCTCCCTGTCTTTCCCCTCAGGGTGTCCAGTGGGATCACCGCTGTATTTATTTTTATCCCGACGTGGGGCCGAGGGTGGCGGGGGAGGGTGGGGGACTTTGGTTCAGTCATCTAAGGAGATGTCTTCCTTTGTGGTCAGCGACGCCGGTGGAGAGGGGGCGATGGACTTGGTCTCCGGTCCGGGAAAACTCGCGAACCTTTTGACGTCTTTTTGGTCACTCTTCCGGGAGGTCGAACGTCATGGAACATTGAATCGGTTTCCCCCTCTTTTTAGGCTGCCCAAAGACTTTGCAAAATTAAAGGTTTCTAATTCCCTCGAGGCTAGGTAGACTCCTCAGTAAGGGGAAGAGTCGATGTTCTACCACCCACCCACCATTCAAAAGTCGTCCTGTGAGTGGTCGTCCCGAATGACGAATCGGCACCCTTCCCTTTAGGGTGGGTGGACCCTCCACTAAGTCGGGACCGGGCCCCGTCCCCTCCAGTGGGTCGGGGTGGAGAAATTAATGGCTCGTGAGACAGATGGGGTTCAGTGATTCGTTTTCCGTACACCGTTCTCCCCGCTTGATCCACATAGGGTTCAGGACTCGCGCGCTAAGATTTCCAGTCTCCACCACCGTGTTTGTCCTGTCCTCGAGTCAGAACAGGAGCTTGGAGGTAGGCGGACAGTTAGCCCCCTCCTTGGTTCTCTGGGACCAGGTCTGGGCCCGACCGAGGTCGAGTCAGGCCAGTGACTCAGCACGGGCTGCGAGACGTTGGGGTACCTGCCGTCGGGCGGTCCGGAGGGACAGACAGCGACTGAGAGCACGACCGAACCTCTCCTTCTTTACCGGCAGGACCCACGGGGAGAAGGTGTGGGCAGGGGCGGTGGGTCAGGGGTGGCGTGAGCGTGCCCTCGGTCTGGAGAGACGCCCTTCGTCCCCGCCGTCCGCAAGGGTCGGGCTCGGGAGGGAAGGACGAGTCGCGAGTCTTCCTTCCCGGTACTCGTGCACCGATAACGTATTCCCGGCACAGACTTGGTCGGTGGGCTGCTCTTGGTTTTGAATCTCTGCCTCACTCGAGACCCGGTCCTCGTCGGGACTCGCCGTCCGCCTCGGTCCCTCCCTTCGACGGAAGGGTCTCGAGCGGAGAAAGGAAAGGCACCGAAGAGCAACGAAGGTAAGAGGTTGAACAAAGGAGTAGAGAGGGCAACGACCACTCTCCGCACTCTTCCACACTACGGACGTCTCCCTCCCCCCACGCGGTCCACCGGGTAGACAGACTTCCCCCGTGGGTCTACAAACGACTTTTGGCCACCCTCCGACTTTCCCCAGACGGGCAGAACAGTGAGGTCTCTGGGGACCGAGACCCTGGACGAGGTCCTGTTTCCTCCAGTCCTCGGTCCAAACGAGTCTTTGTTGGAATAAGAGCAAGGGAACCACTCGAAAGCCCTTTGTGGGAACTCGGAATCTCGGACTTTTCAGAGTCTCTTTACCCACCTTGACAAATTTCGTGACAAAATGTTTGTCTTAGGATACACGCGAGATCTTGAGTGAAACCCGTAGTGGACCAGGGTCTGACCCCTGCTACCCTGGAAGGGTGTCGGGGTGGACCCGACTCTCGTAATCCCAGACCCTCATCCTCCTACCCGACGGTCGGGTCCGTCCGGGGTCAGGACCACCCTGGGGGATCAGGAGTACCCTGGGGTCCAAGGAGGAGACGCCTCTGCTTGCTGGGTGGGGAGGGGGGTGGGCACCACAAGCCGTGGAAGAAGAGGTCGTTCCAGGAGACGGGACCTGGGCCCTCCGGGGAGGGGGTAGGGCCCAATAAGTCGGTTGGACTAATGAATACATTTCGGGACCCTAGGGCGGACTCCGACCTTGTAGCCTTATTTACGTCACCCTCTCCCGACGAACACTCTTCCGGGCGCTCGTGCGACGCTGTGAGTCAGTATACAGTATAGGTACCCGACGTCGGGCGGTCCGGGGAGGCTGGGCCCTAAGAGGTCCGACCTCAGGACCTCACCCGCCGGTGAGACGGAGCCCCCTTAGAAGGGCGGGGTCCCGAGTTGGGGCTCAGAGGACCGAGAACGTGGGCGTCCACCCGAGAGATGGTGATAACGGTCGACCCTTAGGGGCTCCCTTACAGGGAGGGGACTCCCTGTCAGTTCGTGCTCCTCCTTAGGCTCCGTCCAGACGTTTCTCCCAGAAGAGTTGTCCTAGGAAGTTTGACTGGTCCCTTTTCCCATGGGCTCACCCTCCGACTCAGTCGAGCTCGGCGTTTCGGCCGGCTCCCTTTCGCCTCGCAGGAGCCTGCCAAGGGAGGCCGAGGAAGGGAGACTCTGGAGCGACAGAAGGGACGAAGCGAGACACACAGACAAGGGGAGAGGAGGGACTTCCGGTCGGAGGAGACGAGTGACTCCTAGTGTGTGCCGACGGTCGTGGTTCCCGTCCCCCGGACTCTCGGTCGTGGGTGACGGAAGCTGGTGCAGGTGGAGGGTGGTGTGGCAAGTCCAAGGGTCCCCTTCTTAGTGTGGCCGAACCCGACTAAGCCCAGTGAGACGGGAAGCGGGGTAGGGAAGGATTGTCGCCTCCGTCTTCCGAACCATCTTGGTGGACCTCCTGTCCTGCGTCCTTCTCCCCTCTGCCGACACCTTCCTCTGACAGATTATTTGTGTCCGGGGACAAACTGAGCATCTTTACCCCTTCCCCGCAAGATCTGGACTCGAAGAGTCCATCGTTACGGACCCCTCGGTGGGGCCACCCAGCCCTTGGAGGACCCGGCCTGTGGCGACACACGTAAAACTCTTTCGTGGGGTCGTGTTTGACGAAAATTTCGGTCCTGTTTACTTACCGTGTGAATGTAAAGAGTGGCCACTGAGCTGCCTCAGTCTTATAGGTAAGTAAGGGACTTGTTTGTGGGACTCACGGGTGGCTCGCACACCGTATCAATTCACGGTCCCTATGTTCCGGAGACAGGGAATGTCTTGTCCGGATAATCGCCTATTCGTACCTTTGTAGGGTAGTGTTTTGAGGAGCTTACGCTTCCACTCGGTAAATACACGTCCTTAGTCTCCCGTTCTTGAGTGACTCATAGAGACTTAGGTCTTCAACGAGACAGTCCTTATACGTAATTTTTCTTCTTGTCGAACGGAGGTCATCCACTTATTCAGGATCTCGGGAGTATGTCCCGGGCCCCTAATGTCTGCTGTCCTGACATAAATATTCGTAATCTGGGCGATTCACTGATCTAGAATTAATAAGGGTTGTGATCTTCTTTACGAGTAATACACTGTGTCATCTCCCTAATCGATTGTGCTGTTACCGCTAGTACGAAGTCGTATCTGCCTGGTTCGCTCGTACGACGCGCGGAATCTGGGTGCGCACAACGTCCAGTTTCTAGGAAGCTAAGATTTGGTCTTCTTATCCTAGTACCTAGGTTCTATTCTGACCCCTTCCCTTTCCTTCTTTACCTTCCGGTTTTCGTGCGTCGTCAGGACAATGGCCGAGTCGCGCAGGCTGAGAGACACTGGGGCTCCTGACGCCGGGCGGTCCGAGGAGACAGGTACCCTAAGAGGTCCGTTCTTAAGACCTCACCGACGGTACGGGAAGAGGTCCCCTAGAAGGGTTGGGTCCCTAGCGTAGGTGCAAAACGTGTGACGTCCGTCTAAGAAAGGGTAGACTCGACGTCCCTTCAGGTATCGTTAGGTATGTGTTCCGAAGGGTCCACCACGATCCCCATTTCTTGGATGGACCGTTTCGTCCTCTACAGTCTCTTCTCTAAGTCCAAGTTAGGGACCCAGTCCTTCTAGGGAACCTTCTCCCGTATCGGTGGGTGCGGTCATGAGGACGGACATCTCAGGATACCAGTCCCCGCGAACCGCCCGATGTCAGGTGTCCCAGTGTGTCTCAATCTGTGCTGACTGCACTGGCTCGTGTTAGGTATGACTTGTTTTGTTTCCAATAGAAAAAATTACAAAGAATTATTTTTTTGTAATTTTATAATTTTGTCATCAAAGGAGAACCACAATTCTCAATACCCCATTAAAAACAAAACCCGAAGGAGAAAGGATGAACAGACATACAAGGTCAAAAAGACGTTATTTGTGGATTGTGTAAATATTACAAGATTACTTTTAGTGACGTCTACCACTAACGTCTGTACTTTAATTTTCTGCGAATGAGGAACCTTCCTTTTTATACTGGTTGGATCTGTCGTATAACTTTTCGTCTCTGCAATGAAACGGTTGTTTCCAGGGAGATCAGTTCCTACACCAAAAAGGTCACCAGTGCATACCTACACTCTCAACCTGACACTTCTTCCGACTCACGACTTCTTAACTACGAAGACTTGACACCACAACCTCTTCTGAACTCTCAGGGAACCTGACGTTCCTCTAGGTTGGTCAGGTAGGATTTCCTCTGTTCGGGACTCACAAGAAACCTTCCTTACTACGATTTCGACTTTGAGGTTATGAAACCGGTGGAGTGTGCTTCTCAACTGAGTAACCTTTTCTGAGACTACAAACCTCCCTGACCCCCGTTCTCCTCTTCCCCTACTGTCTCCTACTCTACCAACCTACCGTAGTGACTGAACTACCTGCACTCAAACTCACTTGAGGCCCTCAACCACTACCTGTCCCTCCGGACCACACGACGCTAAGTACCCCAACGTTTCTCAGCCTGTGCTGACTCGCTGACTTGACTTGACTTTGAGTCGTACAACCGGGCGTCGGGGTCTCAAAGTCTAAGTCATATAGACTCGACCCCGGACTCTTAAGTGTAGAGAGTGTTCGAGGGTCCACGACGACGGCCAGGTTCCTGGTATGAAACCCTTGGTGATTTAATCTCTTGTCAGTCCCTCAGACCTTTTTATACTTACATCCTCTCCGAAGTGTCCTTCTTGGTTCACTTAGGTAGTTTGCTGACTTATACTATCCTCTACCTCTCTAATACCAGTTTCTATCGAGGAATTAGTACCCAACCGATTCAGAGAGACTCAATTGTACACTCTTACGGTAGGTGTTATCACTTGATCAGGGAGTGAAGGAAGGGAGGACACGTCTTCCTTCTCTATGGGTCCTGGTGTCGACCTTCTGAAACCCACTCACAACTTCCGAACTAGCTCGTAAGAGACCCGAAGGGCCAGTAGGGGAGGACCCCAAAAGGAGAACACGCAAGAACCGCAAATATACTGTCTACGACTACTCACCTCGGATCTTTTTCCGAGTAATCTAAAAGAGGTCGTCCCTTCTCTCAGTCCTCCGAATAGACTCCTCCCTGCCCTCCGGCACCTCACTCCCCTGTATGGCGACTGGAGCCTGTCCCTGTAAGGTGATCGCGTCCGAGGTCTCGCCTCGCGTGGCACAGTGGACGCTCCCCGTTGTCCCTTTCATGGCTTGGACAGTCGAGGAGAAACTCGTACTTGTTTTCTCGCGAGACTACTAGGTCTTAGGTCTACAGCAGTTGAGTAGGTCAGTCTTTCATAAATAAGTATTCGTAGACCGATGCGACACGGGACGTGACATACCTCCCGTGATCCCCTTCATTTGCTGCACGACGAATGGGAGTTCCTACCCCTTCGGGTCCGTACGAGGACGACCAGGTCACGATTGTGAGGTGCGAGGGTTGCGTCCCCGGTGTTCAAGCTAGGGACCAGGCCCTTGATCTAGGGTGTACGGAGTCAACTCTCAGGGGCACGGTGTCGATTCTGGGACACGTCAGTTTAGTTATTTATAACCCCCCATTTTTTCTACCCCCTCTAAGTCACTCGTAAAAACTTCGTTGACGTTTGTGTTTGTCTCGGATTATGGCCTGATGTCGACTACAGCGAATCACCGGACCCTGCTGCAAACATAAGAGTGAAGTGGTGTATGATCAGCCCATTGGAATTAGTTCCATGCCTTGAAGAAAAAGAGGTGGACCAAAGGAGTAGAATTTTATCACACCCCCCTGCCCCTCCCCACCCCCCCTACCTCCTGTGTGTGTTCTGGGTGAAGCATCCCAACACTGCTTCTAGTTTACTCACCCACAAGTATTTTATGTATGTTGCCACTCACGGACCGTGGATCTCGATCAAAACAATTCATTTATCTAGTTTTTCTTTTATGTAAACTCATGTTTTGTTAAACTCATGTTTTGTTAAGTTTGAACCATACATCCTGGTCTCCAGTACTTAGTTCAAGTTTCTGTTTTCCTAAAAAAATTTTTTTATTGGTAAACAGCATGTATCCTTTTTTCCAATTATAAAATTTAGATGTTGAGAATGTCGAGTTACTCTTTTAATAGTGGGACTACTCTTTTCCCTGTTTAAGTGTTCTCCTCTTTGTATTTACCTTTATATGGGTACGTTTCTGTGTGTGAAGTCAATTTTTTTTTTATTTCCTTTAGTGTCCTTACGGCTAAGTTCGTTCACACTCTCGAGTAAAGTAGGTAGTCTAACCGTGTCTGCATTTTCCTTATTCGTACGGTTGCAGTCACCCCCACAGTCTCCTTGTACTAAACCATATTGACAAATTCTCCTTGCAGACTACTCGACTTAATTTTACATTCACTGGTACCGGTGACTGAGTTAAAGGTAGAAGATCCTTAAATAGGGTTCCTCTATGGGCTCGTTCTGTCCTTTGAAGGGGTGGTCGGACGGATGGGGGTACTCTCTTATTCGTGGTACCGTCGGTCTAAGTACGGACAAAATAAGTCGCTGCATGAGTTCGAGAACGGGGTCGCAGACTGTGTGTCTTCTGTGAGTCAGTCATACATGGCTCACTCCCGTGACTTTATGCGTTGTCGCAAAAGACGTCTTAAAACAATCCTGCAACAAATTTCAACACCTTTGAACCTTCGACGGTTTTTCCTCTGATCTCCATAATCTCCATACGACAGTTTAATGTGCCCGGTGTGAGTGGGGACAAGGGGAACACGGGAAGAAAGACGTAAAAGGTCAGCAAAATTCGTTTCGAAAGGGAAAAGACTTAGTGAAAGTGTAAGAATATGTGACATACACACTTTGGTAAACGTTTGTAAAGTATTACATTGTCAAACCCCCCTTTATCTATACAACCGTTTCGAAAACTGGTTTGACTTCGTAAAACACTAGAAAAGTTAGTCTTCCCTGTTTTACTAGGGAAAGACTTTTCCGACCACGAGGGTCGTTTATTCTCTTAACGATTCATATTGTTTATAATATGGGACACATTACCCCAGACAACAGACCGACCCCCTTTCGAAAGTTAAATAACCAGAACCCATAGTTCGTAAAAGGTGTTTGAGAATGTATCCAAGTTTCTGTTCCTTTTATGAGGACTTAATTCTTAAATGAGACAAAGGTCTACCTACCAGATATTGTCGAATACGAAGATACTCTGGTTCACACCAATGTAGAAAAAATTTCCAAAATAGTTTGGGTTATCTTTTTAGACACGACTCGACTCCGTGAGCCGTACCGGTCTTGATGAAGGCGAAGAGGCGTTTATAAGGGACGTCAGTCTTCGGACGGGATTTTCTCCGACGGGGAGACTCACGGACCTAAGGTAAAGTCAAGTCAAGTCAAGTCAGGGAGTCAGCACAGGCTGAGAAACGCTGGCGTACTTAGCGTCGTGCGGTCCGGAGGGACAGGTAGTGGTAGAGGGCGTCAAGTGAGTCTGAGTGCAGGTAGCTCAGGCACTACGGTAGGTCTGTAGAGTAGGAGACAGCAGGGGAAGAGGAGGACGGGGGTTAGGGAGGGTCGTAGTCTCAGAAAAGGTTACTCAGTTGAGAAGCGTACTCCACCGGTTTCATGACCTCAAAGTCGAAGTCGTAGTAAGGAAGGTTTCTTTAGGGTCCCGGTTAGAGGAAGTCTTACCTGACCAACCTAGAGGAACGTCAGGTTCCCTGAGAGCTCTCGGAAGAAGTTGTGGTGTCAAGTTTTCGTAGTTAAGAAGCCGCGAGTCGAAAGAAGTGTCAGGTTGAGAGTGTAGGTATGTGCTGATGACCTTTTTGGTATCGGAACTGATGTGCCTGGAAACAACCGTTTCATTACAGAGACGAAGACTTATATGATAGATCCAACCAGTATTGAAAAGAAGGTTCCTCATTCGCAGAAAGTTAAAGTACCGACGTCAGTGGTAGACACCACTAAAACCTCGGGGTTTTTTATTTCAGACTGTGACAAAGGTGACAAAGGGGTAGATAAAGGGTACTTCACTACCCTGGCCTACGGTACTAGAAGCAAAAGACTTACAACTCGAACTTCGGTTGAAAAAGTGAGAGGAGAAAGTGAAAGTAGTTCTCCGAAAACTCAAGGAGAAGTGAAAGACGGTATTCCCACCACAGTAAACGTATAGACTCCAATAACTATAAAGAGGGCCGTTAGAACTAAGGTCGAACACGAAGAAGGTCAGGTCGCAAAGAGTACTACATGAGACGTATATTCAATTTATTCGTCCCACTGTTATATGTCGGAACTGCCTGAGGAAAAGGATAAACCTTGGTCAGACAACAAGGTACAGGTCAAGATTGACAACGAAGGACTGGACGTATGTCTAAAGAGTTCTCCGTCCAGTCCACCAGACCATAAGGGTAGAGAAAGTCTTAAAAGGTGTCAAATAACACTAGGTGTGTCAGTTTCCGAAACCGTATCAGTTATTTCGTCTTTATCTAAGGTAAATCGAAGTCGGTTGAGAGTCATACGTCAATTTGTGACTTAATCGTTTATGACGTGGATCTCCTCTAGATTCCAATCCAAGGACACTCGGTGACCAGTGGTGGACGAGAAATTGACTAGACTTACAATAGAATAAAAGAGACTAACGTGAGTCTCTGTGGAATACATTGTATTTATGTATAAATATATATACGACTAAGTCACTGTAACTAGAGTGTCGATGGTCGCGATCTTGAGTACAGATTTGTTTCGAATAGTTTGTGGACTTTTCGATCAGAAAACAGGCCTACCGTTAGCCGGGGGACCGTGTGTCTTCGTGTTTCGTCAGCACGTCGTGAGACTCGCCCTGACAAAGTTTGGCGTCTCGGCGGTCGTGTGTCGCGTGTGCGTTCGACTGGGACCTCTCTGCGAAGTGTCCTGCGAGCGGATGTCGTCCTGTCACCCGCGTCTGCGTCTTTGCCCCTCGTAACGAAGCAAGGCAGAGTCGACGCTCGCACACACGGCCTACTGAGTCTGGACGACGGTGAGACGAGCGTAGGTCCTTTCTGGCGCTGTCGTAGCGTTCATGACTAAAACACTAATGTTTATTTAAAATCGTTCAGGAATTTCTTGGAGAATCCCCAGTTCCTATATCTCCCGGCCTCGGCACCCCGCGTTCTTTTGAACACTGGTCTTCCCCCTTCCTTTTTCCCTTGAAAATTTGACTTACTTTCTCCTGTTTCAACGTTTTTCTGTCTCAAGTCGCACATACAGTATTAGTCATTTCATACAACATGGAAGTAGTATCTTTTTTTAAGTCGATCGGGACTCACAGTTCGTCTGACAACGCACGGAACGCTCCGTGTCTGGAAAGGAAAATGAAGAGAAGACGAGTATCGTTCACCGTAATCATCATTAGTTTTTATAGCTAGTGAATCCCCTTTTTTACGAGAAAAGAAGAGGGAGAGAATTTGACCATAGATAAATGATGTAGCAAGTCAGTGATTCAGTACTGGTCGAGACACACTGGGGTACTTGACATCGGGCGGTCCGAGGAGGTAGGTACCCTACGAGGTCCGTTCTCATGACCTCACCCGACGGCGAAGGAAGAGGTCCCCTAGAAGGGCTGAGCCCCTAGCTGGGGCGCAGAGGACGTGACCGTCCACCCACGAAAGGGTGGCTCGACGGACCCCTCGGGCAGATTATTCACATGTCTAATCATTTTCTTTTCATCGTGGTAGCTGGGAAAAGAGGCGGTCGTAAAAATTCTCGTAAATAACAAAGGGAGAGACGGAGTTCATGTGGTTCATGGAGTGAGAGCCCCGAAAACCACTGATCCAGACGGTTTCAGGATTGGTACAGTTCTTTATTGAGGAGAGTCAAATGAAAAAGTCTCCCTACACTTTCATGGTATCTTCGAGGTTTAGACCCCTTGAGAGACCTGAGAGACCCCTTGTGATGTATCTCCCTTTGCTAATGGTCGTGTAAAGGGACGGCCTGTTTCAAGAAACTGTTTCTCTTCGTTGAATGAATCAAATAATACTGTCGGTCGGGACTTCAGAGAAGAGATGACCCATCGCGTCAAGTGGACGTGAAAGTCCAAACTTTTGGGAGGAGGAAGGGTTTTATCGTAGAGAACACGGAAACGACAATACTAAGTATGCGTTTGTGTTGCACGGGTTTCTCACACTCCGCACTCACGTGTGCGTGCAAGGTAGGGCATGCCCCCCGCCCCGCTCTGACTCCTCCTTCGTCAGCGTACCTACCGACAGAAAGACACCCACGTATGGAGTAAAGAGATATGAGACTGTACACTGGGACTGACCGAGGCTCCTAACCGGGGACCTGTTGGTCCGCAGGAAAGATGTAACCGTAAAGAAGATCTCTCCTCGGGACTCGTCGGAAGGAGGCACGGATGGGTCACGACCCGGTCGACCGATTGCATCGATTGTAGTCCCCGGAGTCGTGCCCCCAGGTCCGTCAACCGACTCTGAGGGGCACGTGCGTAGGTACGGGGTCCTACCTCCGTCTCCGCCAGTTCCCGGTTTCACCCGTACGGTACCTCGGGACCTGAAGGCCTACCTCAGGTCAGGGTCTTACACCTGCAGTCTCGAGAGACCTCAGAGGGGGCCGGTTCCAGTTTCCCTCCCTACTTGCAGTACTGTGACCAAGGTTTCTTTGAGGTCGACGAAAACCGCACGTCCGAGTAGGGGGGATGCGTGGTCGGAGGGGTGGTGGTGGTGTTCAGAGGTTCCCGTACGACTCCTCCGTTGACGTCGGCGACCTGAAAGAGAATTACCGGATCTTGGCCCTCCTGCATCTCGACCCCTTCTTCGTTACCCGTAAGGGTCACTATACCGACCCGAGGACTTTCCGGTAGACCAGCTGGAGAAACATCCTTTTTGTGCCAAGAAACCGGAACTATTAGGCCGACCCGTCTAAACGACCTTAGTCAAAGAAGTTGGGGTGTGTGGGTGCCGTGTACCTACAACGCCTGAACTTACTACTTTTGGAGGTTTGAGGCCACTGTAGAGGGCCGGACGTCGCGGACGGGGGTACACTATCGGGTCGAGTCGGCAGGGCGCTCCTGAGGTCTCGAGTAGCGACGACCTCTCGGACTCATAGTTGGCCTCGTGTTTCCCTTGGTATGTACCCTCAACGATCCCTCCCTTTTCGAGTGAGGTAGGTGACGTGAGAGAGACCGTCTGTGTTGACTTTCTTAAAAAAAAATTTAGGGGTTTTTTGAGTAAATTTGACCCCCACGTTTTCCGTAGACGTTGCACTCGCAGAGGCCCGGCCACGTCCCTCTCTTCCCCTGCCAAAGTTCCTCTGTGTTACCGTTGTGACTGGACTTGCCCCTCGTCTGACGGGCCGCTGTTCCGTCGGTTGACGGCTTGACGGTAAGACGAGCCGTCGACTCGTCTTCCGAGCGCATTGCTGTCGGTGTTTTGAGTAAATTTCAGACTTTTCCACTGATTACTCGAGTAAGTGCGACGGATATTTAATAAGTGATGTTGTGACTAGGGTGAGTTCTGTTTGTCAGTTCATTTGAAATTTGTGTCTGTGACGACCGGAGGTCTCTTCTCGCTCAATGCAGACATTTTGAAAGGTGTTACTCCCCGTGAACAGAGAGGGAGGCAGGAACCAGTGTAAGTAAGAAGACACATGAAAAAAAAAAAAAAAGTGACGGAAATTAGTTCAAATTCGTCTGTGTCGACAATGTGTAAATAAAGAGACATCTCAAAAAAAGGTAATCAATAATGCTCGTTAGTACTACGGGATTTTTATCGTCGTTTAATATAAGAGAGCTTTAACTTCCGACTGGAATTTTACTTCGGGTCCAGAAGCCTTTCTTATAAGTCTACGTGTACAACCCACTCACTGTCGGGGCGTGTTTCCGCTCTGTCTTCACATAGAAGGAGAGAGCCTCTCCAACCGTTGACCGAAGGTTGAAAGGGATCCGAGGTCACCTTTGCCGAACAAAATTTCGGAGTGTTCTGTCTTGGACGAAGGTCACCAGTATAAAACCACCTCTAAAAGTACTTTTGAGTTCCTTATTTTCCCCTTTACAGAGTGAAACCGACGAGTCCCTTCTATTTGGGTCGTCGTCCGAACGACCTTTGGGTGGTGTAACGACGTGTGACGAAGGTCGAAGGACAAATTATAATTTCTTTCTTAAAGTCGAGAAGACAAAAATGTTTGAGACGAGAAACGTCGATGGCAGTGGTGAGGTTCGTAATCCCGAGACCGCTTCATCAGGACATAAAAAGTTTGGAAAACACAAAATTTAGAATCATAGATAAAGGTTCTACGTCATTCTCAATTTCTCCAAGTTTAGATTAACCAAAAAAAAAAAAAAAAAAAAAGTTTTTGTCAGGAGTTTATTCATGAATGTAATCAAGAACCAGTCTAGCGACTTGTAATACATAAAAATTTGACGAAACTTATGAAACTTGTCCTCGGTGTCTTTTCGGTGTCTTTTGCGAGTATCAGTTTATGGCGGTCTACCTCCAAGACTTCTTGGTTTTCACTTTCGTCTTTCCAGCCTCCGAGCCAACACGGGACACGTGTGGAGCTCTAATGTCCCGCTTCTTTTTTACTTACTAAGGGGCCAACGTCCGTCTCGTTCGAACGTATTGTATACTCTTCGTGGGGTGCCTTCCGGCTGACTCTGGGTCCGAACTTGAAGTCGGACTCGGGGTCGGTTCGACGCAGAGGTAAATTCCTTTTGGAAAGGGCAACAAAAGTCAAAGATCGGGCACTTGATTTCTGACCAGGCCGGTAAAGGCGACAGACTTTCCCGTTTCGTTCAAAAAGAAAAGTGTCGCTCTCCTCAGGACGGTATAACTGCCGTTGCACGGACCGACGGATGGCTGGCGTCAGACCCCCAGGAAGCACACAAAACGCACCAAAGTGGGTGCAGGGACACAGCTCATCCTCCGGTAAGAAAACCAGGAGACACGTGGACTCAAGGACGTCTAAGCGCCGCCAGCGGCAACGGACGTAGTGTGCACACTTTCGGGCTAAGGTAGGTTTCTTTGCCGCGGCAGATTTTACCGTAGGACCACTTCAGAGCCACAGAGACGTCGAGCGGTGACTGATCTAAGGACAGTGGAGAGACACCTTCCCGCCCCTGTTACATGCCGAAACTTTGGTTCGGTGTCCCCCGGGAAGGATCATTGTTCAGACTGTCTGTCCGACACGGAGACGGGAATAACCGCCCTCTGGGTGACCAGGTCTCCGGGAGGAACGTCGAGGAATGCGGAGCGACAGGACTCCGGGTTCCCTGTCAACCGAAACGGACTCCTACAGGTTCCGTGGACTTGTCGTTTCCGGTGTTGTCACTTGTGGTTCACGGGTCAGTGGCGCTGGGCTTCTCGGTGGTCGTCCGTCTCGTGGTCGAGAGGGTGCGCAGGACGCACGGTCCGTGGTTCGGTCCTCGAAGTCGCCGTCATACACGACACGAGAAGGCACCAGGACGGGTCCCTCCCCGACAGGAGGAGAAAATGTCCACTCCTGTGCCTCGAAGTTCTTCAATTCACTACCCTCAAGGGACCACCGGACCTCCAATCCCAAGCCCCAAAAGCAACGGCACTGGCTCAAGTCGAGACTCGACCTCTGACCTCTAAGACGTTCGATACGTCGTGTCGGTTTTATACTTTATTGACTTCATTGTACTTGATTTCTTGAATAAACGACCACCACTTATTAACCACGATTCTCGACGTTACTTTTCAATTCTGGTGTTCAGAGAGACCGGGCGTGTCGGGTAACAGAGACCACGACTGGAACGGGTAAATCCCATAGGTTCTAGATTAAAGGTTCGAGTGTCTTCTGTCGAAGAACGAACGTTAGATGGAGAGCTCGAGGAATCAGTTCTACGAAAACCCTAGAAACTAAACCAAAAACGTATCGGAAAAAGTTTATCTGGTGATTGGTATCTGTGAGATGAATGTGTCCGAATCGAGGACTACGGATGTGTCTTTACCTGTAGTAAGTTATTTACTGTTTGGATAGATGTTTTATGGCTTTGGGGGCCCCGTCACCAGTGTACGGTCGTGGCACGAGGACCGACTTAATATTTCGTGCTCCAAAAACCCTTTTTTTGTATACTGTCAACTGTTGAGGTCTCCGGTCCGGTTCAGACGGGGTAGAGGGGGAACCTACCTGGGAGTCTTTCTTGTTCGTCAATGCTTTCGCAGATTGGTCGTTGCGTCCCTTGTTAGGTGAGAAAGAGAGGTCAGGAGTAGCGGTCAAGTCAAGTCAAGTGAGCGAGTCAGCACAGGTTGAGACACGCTGGGGTACTTAGCGTCGTGTAGTCCGGAGGGACAGGTAGTGGTTGAGGGCCTCAAATGGGTTTGGGTACAAATAGTTCGGTCACTACGGTAGGTCGGTAGAGCAGGAGACAGCAGGGGAAGAGGAGGACGGGGGTCAGGGAGGGTTACTGTCCCAGAAAAGGTTACTCAGTTGAGAAACGTACTCCACCGGTTTCATAACCTCAAAGTCGAAGTCGTAGTAAGGAAGGTTACTTGTGGGTCCTGACCAGAGGAAATCCTACCTGACCAACCTAGAGGAACGTCAGGTTCCCTGAGAGTTCTCAGAAGAGGTTATGGTGTCAAGTTTTCGTAGTTAAGCAACCGTGAGACGAAAGAAGTGTCAGGTTAGGAGTGTAGGTATGTACTGGTGTCCTTTTTGGTATCGGAACTGATCTATCTGGAAACAACCGTTTCATTACAGAGACGAAAACTTATACGACAGATCCAACCAGTATTGAAAGGAAGGTGCCTCGTTCGTACAAAATTAAAGTACCGACGTCAGTGGTAGACGTCACTAAAACCTCGGGGGGTTTTATTTCAGGCTGTGACAAAGGTGACAAAGGGGTAGATAAAGGGTACTTCACTACCCTGGCCTACGGTACTACAAGCAAAAGACTTACAACTCGAACTTCGGTTGGAGAAGTGAGAGGAGAAAGTGAAAGTAGTTCTCCGAAAAATCAAGGAGAAGTGAAAGACGGTATTCCCACCACAGTAGACGTATAGACTCCACTAACTATAAAGAGGACCCTTAGAACTAAGGTCGAACACAAAGAAGGTCGGGTCGTAAAGAGTACTACATGGGACGTATATTCAATTTATTCGTCCCACTGTTATATGTCGGAACTGCCTGAGGAAAACGATAACCCTTGGTCAGACAAGCCAAGATTGCCAACGAAGGACTGGACGTATATCTAAAGAGTCCTCCGTCCAGTCCACCAGACCATAAGGGTAGAGAAAGTCTTAAAAGGTGTCAAATAACACTAGGTGTGTCAGTTTCCGAAACCGTATCAGTTATTTCGTCTTTATCTACAAAAAGACCTTGAGAGAACGAAAAAGGTACTATGTCGTCTCCAACCGTTAAACTAGAGACCAAGGAGACGGAAATGATTTTGGTCGAACTTGTAGTCCCTCAAGTGCCAAGTGTATAACGACTTCGGACCAAACCTCTTAAAACTCGTAAAGAAATGATCGTACACTCTACTCACGTTAACACACCATCAAACTCGTAAGAAACCGTAACGGAAAGAAACCTTAACCTTACTTTTCACTGGAAAAGGTCAGGAAGTCGGTGACGACTCAAAAGGTTTAAACGACCGTATATCTCACGTCGTGAAAGTGTCGTAGTAGAAAGTCCTAAACTTTGTCGAGTTGACCTTAAGGTAGTGGAGGCGATCGAAACAAGCATCACTACGAAAGATTCCGGGTGAACTGAAGTGTAAGGTCCTACAGACCGAGAACTAATCACTAGTGTGGTAGCACTAATAGACCCAGCACTTCTAGAAAAAACATGTCAAGACGACACATAAGAACGGGTGACAAGAATTACAGAAGACGAAGACAATCCAGGTATGGTAAAGACAGGAAATAACTCGGATAAAACGTACTTTACAAGGGAACCATAGAGATTAAAAGAACTACTCTAGAGATCAGAAAGGGTAAGACAAGAAAAGCAGATAAAGAAACGTGACTAACGACTCCTTCTGAAAGAATAGAGAGGAAGGATAAGAAACCTTGAGACGTAAGTTTACCCATATAGAAAAGAAAAGAGGAAACGAAAAGCTAAGAGAAGAAAAGTGTCTATAAGCATTCCGAAGGGGTCTGTCGGTAAAACGAAAAAACCTAAAGAAAAGGTACCCCTACCAGAACTAGGGAAAGAGGACATGTTACAGTACTTGGAGACAGGTATCAAGTGGTCCATTGAGTCTACTGGTAATATAGATGATGACACCCGTCCTTAGGGAATCTTCTTTACCTCACCGGTAGTACCAGTTGTTTGCTCAGGTTTTACGTCATGAACCTACGTTAGAGTTTTTGCTGTCTTACTAAAGATAAGCAAAGGTTCCGTTTGGTAAGTTATAGTGTCACTAGGTTCGGATACGGGGTTGGTCATTGCGACTTCTGCGACTTCAACTTGTCAAGATACTTCTGGATGTTCTGGAAGATCTTGATTGTGGGTTTTTTCTACAGGAAAAGTAATATCCCCTGACCTTACTTTTTCATCCTTCAGTTCTTTGTGGACGTCATTGTCCGTTTAAACCGGAACCTCATGCCTTACTTCGTCCCGTTTCCGATTATCTCAAAACGGTTCTCTTACGTGACCAGTATCCTTTGTGGGAAAAGTTGTTGTGTTCTCTTCTGAGATGTGTACCTGTAGTGGTCTACCAGTTGTGGCTTTAGTCTGACTAATATAAGAAACGTCGGTTTCTACCTCTTCGAGATGTATCAGTCGTTTTTGTTCTGGCCCTCGACTGACACCGAGTCTAGTATCTGAGGAATAACGGTTTAAGTCTGAATTTAACTTCTTACATCCCTTTTAGTGATCTGGTAAGTCCATGCTGGACTTAGTTTAGGGAATACTAATATGTCACCTTCACTCTTTATCTAAATTCCCCGATCTAGACTATCTCTCTATAGGTTGTCTGTTGGGGGTGACGTACCTCTTCCTCGACTACCAAAGGGAAGTTCGAGTTGGAAGGTTTCGTGTCTGCAAACTGATCTCTGGTAAAGACTTGAGAAAGAGAAAGGGAAACGTGTGTTTCAATCCCCCATTAGCAGGTGTGTCAAATCTTTGTGGCGACTGGTCGTGTGGTCTTGATTAAAGGGTTTCGACATAACGTCCCTTAATCTAGTTCCGTGTCTAGTTTGAAACGGTCGAGATATTTATGCAAGGTTTTACTCGGTCGGTGCTCTTTTTATATGACTGACATGATGAGTAATCTAATCATCCCGAAGAAGGGTATATAGGACCTGTCCTCCCATTCTGTGGGGGATTCCGTCAGAGCCTTGGGGCCCAGGAGTCTCGTGGGTCGGAACGTGTGATCTGTACCTCTTCTGTGTGAGGGTACCGCGTGACGGCAGACGTCCTGGTGCAGTGGAGGTAAGGGTCGTGAAAACCCATGGTTCCGGGTTCTCAAGTAAGAGACTCCTTGGTGGGGACCGATGAAGAACTTTCGACAGGACGCCGGTGACGACCTTAGAGTCAGGTCTGACCGGGTTCCCAGGTATTTTTCACCCACTGCATCTTCAACTCCCGACACGCGAGCGAGAACTCTTCGGGAGTCGTAGGTGTCCCTAGACTAAGGCGACGTTAAATCTCCGGGAGAGACCGAAGTCGGCTGCGGTCGAGGGAGACTTCGGTTTAGTTTTGCGAGCCGAAGAAACACTATGGTCGAAGGATCGACTCGGAGGTTACCAATACCCTCCCTTTTATTCGGTACGGACCTGGAAGGACCCAGACGACACTTGCTTGTTGGTTCAATGCGACCGGTGTTTGTTTCGTGTCAAATGAGTCATTTTCGTCCCAAAGATTTAGTAAAAGACCCCGAGGAGGGAGTGTAGGAGGTGACGGGGAAAAAGATCTACTTTTCGATGTTGAGGACCCATCCTTCTTTCAATGATTCTGACCGCCGGGACTGAATAGATTTGTCTCGATAGACAAATGACTAATGTACGAGTCGAAATATCGTGACCGGACTTTTTCCAAACCAGTAAGTAATTTGGTTAATTATTTATTTTGGAATTTCCACTACGTATTCTTCCTGAAGTGAGTACCTAAGTCTGTTCGGGGGATCAAATAAAAGAAAAAACTTTTCGACAAATAAACACCGACGTAGCCCAGAAGTGTGTTAATGTGAGTAGAGTGTACGATCGTTTCATTACGAGTTTTAAGAGGTTCGTTCAGAAGTTGTTGTACACTTGGTTCTTGAAGGTCTACAAGTTCCACCAAAGTCTTATCCGTCTCCTTGGTCTCTAGTTTAACGGTTGGTGACCTAGCAGTCACCTAGTAGTCGTCCTTTCAAGGTCTTTTTGTAGATGAAGGTAACATAACTGATACAGTTTCGGAAACTGACACACCTAGTGTTGTTTGACACCTTTTAGGAAGTCTGCCCTTATGGTCTGGTGGACTGGACGGAGCACTCTTTAGACATACGTCCAGTTCTTCGTCGTTAATCTTACCCTGTACCTTGTTATCTGACCAAGGTTTATCCTTTTCCTCAGGCAGTTCCGACATATAACAGTGGGACGAATAAATTGCATGTACGTCTCATGTAGTACTCTTTACGGTCCGACCTACTTCGTGTTCGACCTTAGTTCTAACGGTCCTCTTTATAGTTATTGGAGTCTATACGTCTACTATGGTGGAAATACCGTCTTTCGTTTCTCCTTGATTTTTCGGAGAACTACTTTCACTTTCTCCTCTCACTTTTTCAACCGAAGTTCGAGTTGTAAGTCTTTTGATTCTAGTACCGTAGGTCAGGTTAGTGAAGTACCGTTTATCTACCCCTTTGTTATCTTTGTCACTGTCTAAAATAGAAGAACCCGAGGTTTTAGTGACGTCTACCACTGACGTCGGTACTTTAATTTTCTGCGAACGAGGCACCTTCTTTTCGATACTGGTTGGATCTTTCGTATAACTTTTCGTCTCTGTAATGAAACGGTTGTTAGGATTTTTAAATGTACTGTAATGGTTGTTGGTCAACACTTCGTTTTTCTTGAAAAAAGGTTTGATAATTAATATTTCTTGTTTAAGGTTGGTTCCTGATTTACCTCATAAACGACGGCATAGTTATTTGTTCCGACAGTGTCGGTAGTCCCTAAGGCTGTGAAGTGTACACTTAAGACTCGTGTCCTTCTGTTGCGGACGATCGGTAGTCGGTACGTCGACGGTGGGGTTCGACGGTGGTGAGGGATGTCACTCGTCCCTCGAGTCCTACACTTGTAGTTTGGTCTCCTACGACCGGGGTCTCTCGACTTTACGTGTGCTTTCCTCACGAAAGTCGTTCGGGTCCGCCGAAGTAGAAGGGGATGTATCTTTTCGTGAATTAAGGAAATGGACTCTATTGACTAAAAGGAATTAATTGTCATTAGATGTTGCAAGTCTGGTGAACGGGGACCGACGCTTGAAGATAGATTGGACTGAGGAGGGGGTAGGAGGAGTCTTGTCAAGAGAGCCGCAGTAGACTCTACGACAGAGAACCGAACTTTAGGTTTTTTAAGGGTGGTTTATTCTGTGTTTTGAGAGTTGAAGATCCAACACCGACGAAAAAATTCATCCTTACCTACCTGATAGAGCGATCAGAGACCTCTCTTTCACCGTAAGGTTTTAGTGACTTCTTTACTAGTGTAGTTCTTTCCCTCATGTGTCGGGGTTTTTGCATCCTACACTTCGTTGTGTCTGCGTGCAATTGTAATGAAACAAGGCTAAAGTACTACAAATCCTACAGTCGAAACATTAGTATGTGAAAAACACAAAAGAATAGTGATCTTTTTTTCCGAAGGAATGTGGACCGAGGCATAAACGTTAAAGTGTAGGAAACGTTCAAGGGAGGATCGGGTCTGACTTGTCTGGAGTCCGGTGTGTGTCGGACGTAGACGGGGTACACACGGACGACACACGAGCCGAGTACCGCAGAGTACCTAATAGAGGAGACTACCGGTTGTCGAGAACCTCCGTCCATGATAATAGGAATAAAATGTCTACTCTTTAGACCCGAGGTTCTACCAATTTTACTGGACGGTTTCCAATGAGTCGACTGTCCGGAAGGGACCGTCGGGTCACTAATTCTGTGAGACAAAGACGGCAATGTCCCCCGTGTGTCAAAGTTTAGACCCAAGTCCCTTACTTCTTGGGCGTACGGTACGCCGAGTCGGTTTTGAACTTCTTTTCTTTTCGTCAAGGAAGTTCATTCTCGCCTCTCCCTTGGGTCGTCAGACTCGGTTGTCAGAGACTCGGTCCTCTGGTAGGACGGCCGGGTCGAGACGAAGCACCGGCCGGGCGGGGGTGTTTCCGTTCCTTCACTTCCCTGGAGACTAGACCCACCCTGAGGGACCGGGGACCGGCCACGTCCTCGAAGGACCCTCCCGAGTCCCCTGTCCCTCGTACCGTGCGGCACCGCGTCTCTCGGCACGCAGTCAGGGGACGTCTCGACTCCCACGTTGGGAACAAGTGTCCGTTGTGCCCTGAGACGTGACCCGGTGGAAGGTCGGTGTTGGAGATCCAGCCACTGGTCGAGAAAGGAAACTACGGTAAGTACCAAGTCCACTACGGCTAGTTTGACGTCTCTTTGTCTGTCCCTATCACCCAGGGTCACAGGTTCTCATGAAATTCCTCCTCAGTCCGTCTCCTGACCTGTACCAGGATGTCGTCTCTTCTGTCGGGCCTCACTTCCGACTCTCGTGCCGTCTCCGTGGTCGGGAGGCAGACGGAGTCGGCCCGGACGGACACCGAGGGTCTCGGCCCCGTCGGGGGTGAAGTCAAGTTTTGTGCGGGCGCAGGTGGACGGGGCGAGACTCCGGAGAAGTGGTTTGTGGGCGTCGGAGACGTGCGTCCTGGGCAAGACGAGAGGGAACCATGGCGAGTAAATTACTATGTTTGCTACCAGGTCATTTCGGTGTGCACTAATTGGCAGAGACTTCTCGGACGTTCCCTCGGTCCTCCTCGGGTCCTTCGGACACCTCCCTCCGGACCGGAAACTGACACAGGGATTGGTTCACAGTGACGAGTGTAGGCCACGAGCCTCAGTGGGGGTCCAGGGTCGGAACAGGATGGGAGGAACTTGTCTTTTTTGACAGAACCATGACTACCCCCGCAGGGGCCCCTGAGTCTGCCATTTCTTAGGCGGACGTTACGTCCTCAGGACCCAAGCTAGGGACCTAGTCCTTCTAGGGGACCTCTTCCCTTACCGTTGGGCGAGGTCATAAGCACGGACCTCTTAGGGTACCTGCCTCCTCGGACCACCCGGTGTCAGGCACCCCAGCGTTTCTTAGCCTGTGTCGACTCGACGATTGTGTTCGTGGTCAGAGTTTCCCTCTCTTGTGGGTGGGGTCGGTCGTCCCGTCCGACACAATTGTAGGCATTTCTTGGGTCCAGAGGGAGTTTCCCTCTCTTCCGACTCTCTCCCCCACCCTCGGCCCCTGCCCTCCGGTCGTGTCCGAGGTGTTTCCGCTCTGGAGAGGGACTCCCCGTCGGAATGGGTCCCGGAGTCGCTGTTGACGCGGTAAGTCGGCGAGTCAGGCCGGGATGCCTGACGTCGGGAGGTCCGGGGAGACAGGTACCCTAACGGGTCCGTTCTTGTGACCTCACCCACGGCAAAGGAGGAGGTCCCCCAGAAAGCCTGGGTTCCCTAGCTGGGGCTCAGAGGACATAGCGACCACCTAAGATAGGGGTCCCTTCGGGGTCCCCCGACCGCACTCGTTGCCCAAGAGGGTCCCCGTGTGTAAGTTTAGGAGGTCGAGAAGGGAAGGGTCAGGGTCCAAGTCGTTTGGTGAAGATCCGTCCCTGCGAAGAGGGACATTTAGTCCCGGGTCCGCGACACTGAACTGTGTGGACAGGCCCCTCGACTCACTTGTCCACGTGGGAGCCCTTTGTCCAGTCGGAGAGTCCGACTCCCGTCAAGTGCCTCCACCGCAGTGGGTCGCGTCGCGACCAAGTGGGCCGTGGGGACAGACGAGAGCGGTGGGCGGTCACAGTGCAGACTCTCCGGCTCGTCTCAGGACGGGTCGCGTGTCATTCGCAATCTTTGGAAGTGGTTGATTCTCGACCTCCTGACTACCTCTACAGGATCCCTAGCCACCTGGTAACCTTCCCTCCGTGGGAAGGAAAACTGACGGCACTACAGGCGAATTTTCTGTCTGGCATCCGACCCGCTCGTGCGTTCGAAACGTCGGGGTCAGTTTAGACTCCCGGACCGGTTCAGGAAAGTGGAGACTCCCGGAAAGACGGAAGTGGGCATTTTCCCCCCATATTTTGATAGAGGGAGTCCCCCGACGGTGCTCCTAGTTTATTTCCCTGCAAACATTTCGTGGCTGTACCTACGCACCGTGTCCCATTCGCGACATCCTCACAAATGGTAAGATTCCCTTTTGTGTTCCTCTTTTAGGATTACTTGTTCTCAATTCTCGGTTGCAGTCCTCGATAAGGTGAGAAACAAATGTGATTGACACGGATTATGGCCACGTAAAAGAGGGTTCGTCTCGCTAATTTGGAAAAGAAGAAAGGAAAGAAATACCAAATTCGCTAGGTAATAGGAAATACCAAATTCTATAGGTATAGGTATAGGTTCTTCGGTCACTTTGGGAAAGGACCTTAATTAATCCTAAAGAGGTATAAAAGATGTTGAGGGTCTTCTAGACGACTCTTCGAAAAGATAAGAACCAGGGTCTAGGGCACGAAAGAGACGACTTCCTTTTGTCGTGCGGGAGAGTCTTGTCGCTGGATCTTGTGTGAACGGACTGGAATTACAGGTCCGACGGGGACCTGTTACGTGCAAGGATCCGCCCCGACAGCGTCCCCTCGGTTTGTGTGCCTACCGTTCCAACAAAAAAGAAAATTTCAAATAAATAACTAAACAAATCAATTAAAAACTGACACGACCCAGAAGTGACAATGTGCACCCGAAAGGACTCAACGCTTTTCACCCCGATGAAACGTCACGTCCCGGAAGGGGGACGTCTCCGAGGGGGCCGACGTCTCGAGCCCGAGACCCCGTACGTCCGACGTCGTCGACGCCGGGCACCCGAGCGACCAACACCACGTTCGCGAATCAAACAGGCTCCGTGCACCCTAGAAGGGTCTGGTCCCTAGCTTGGTCCCAGCGGACGCAACGTTCCGTCTGAGAGGTGGGGACGTGGTGGTCCCTTCGGGTTGTCGATCGCAAATTCGGTAAAAGAAAAGTCTGCGTGGACAAAGCAAGTCCCCTGTCCATAGGCAGTAGAGACCACTGTGGAAAGTCCTGCGTGGTGACAGGACTGCGTCCTCCTACCGTGGTGCGGGTCGGGAGACGACGGGCACTTTTTCGCCAAGTGACGACACTTGTTGTTCCGTCGCGCTCGCGGGTGACGTCGCGCACGCCCGTAACCCGGGAGGGACGCAGGTGCAAGGCTGCCAACATCCGTCTCGACGTCATCCGACCTGTAAGACCGACCCGACCGTCTACTGCATTGACACGGGCAGGTATCACCTTTTGTGGGGGTCCGACCAAGCAGGTCCCCAAGTGTACGGGACTTAAAAGGTCTCAGAAGGGTGTACAGAGGGACCTCTGGTGCAGGACAAGTGCCCTACTGGCCGGTGGACGACGGGCAGTCGCTGTGTCAGCTACCGGACTTGCACGTGCAGGGCTAAGACAGGAGTGGTGGTCCGAAGGGTCGGCACCTGTAGTAAATGTGTAGTCGGGCCTGGGTTGAAGTCCCGGACGAGTTCACAAGTTTACCTTGCGAAGGGTGTCGAGTGAACTGCAGGGGCGGGTTGTAGTCCTCGCTTCTCCTCCCTTGGGAGCTGTCGTCGATGTCGGACGGTCGGTCAGGTCCGGTGAGTGACGGACACAAACATTTATTTTAACAAAGTTCGTTTCGGGGCCGGTAACTCCCGACGAAAGGGTTCTGGATCCGTCTATCCTCGACAGGGCCGTCTTTGGCATCTCGGACGTTTCGGATGTGACACATGATCGACCGGGGAATCTCTTTCCTTCTCCCCTGTTTCGGTGGTAACTGTGGTCAAAGACCGCCGGATCCTGCCGAATTACCTTGTCGGCGGGACACTCAGTCGCCTTCCCCTAAACCCAAGCTCCCGACAAAGGTGGTCACCGAACTAAAACTCTCCAGTACAGTCACAGAAGTGGAGGGACGAAGATACGGTAAGTATTTTATCCTAATCAGGACTCCCCGTGTAGGTGGCGCTTATTAAGCGAGTATGGGACCACGCACGTAAGACTTCCGTACCGTCCTTCTTGACAAAAGACTCGTATTAAATGGTAGTCGGGAGTGGGGGTATGCATTAAGGAGGGATAGGCGAGAGGGAGGTGTAGACACCCCAGCCGGTCGGTGTCCAGCACGTCATGACACCATGATATAAATGATGACTTTTTTTAGATTCATCTGGGTACACCAAGTTTGAGTACGACAAGTTTCCAGTTGTCATCATGGATAGTGTAGCCTTGTAAGGAAACTACACCTTTGTCTTACTAACTAAGGAATAGGAGTAAAATTGAATTTAAAAGGACAGACACACAGGGACCATAGAGGATAAACAGGATAGTAGAACATTATGGATGATTTATTCGTTTCGATCTTGGGTCGTTCCTTTTAAGAAAGTTCCTTTTTTCAGTTGTTGTTTCCAGTCCAGGACCATACAATAGTCAGAAACCCTCCATGTCCATACGTTCCACATTGGTCACCGGAAACTAAAGTTTGGTGTTCGGCCTCTTTTCCAATAATATCTCTTATCTCCCTCCCACCAATAAAGAGAGAGAGTGAGTTGGGTGAGTCTGGGGTTAAAGGAGTAAATATTGGGGGGGCTTTTCCGTCGATTCTCATCGAATAACACGTAGTTGAAAGTAGTCTTTACTCTTAAGGAACCACGAGGTCACCAATTCTTAGGTGGAAAGATACGTCCCAACACCCAAGTTAGGGACCAACCCCTGATTCTAGGGTGTTCAGTTTTTTTTTTTTTTTTTGGTGTGGAAANTTTTTTTTTGTGTGTGGAAAGTAGTCTTTATTCGAAGACGGGCAAGTTCGGAGACGTAAGGAGCCGAAGGGTCACAAGACGGTGAGCCACCCTGGGGGTGAGTGTGTCAGGGGACCGAAGTCCACAGACAAAAATTACAAATACCATCTCGAACGGAGAGTCTCTCCCTCCGTCATGCCTCGTCTCCAATTTCCACGACAGTACCTCGTTCAACCTTAGAGTCGGAGAAGGTGACTTAGTGAACGAGACGAGTGAACGGAAGACTTGAAGTCCCGGGGCGGACAGTTTCCCCCACTGCTCACGGACGAAGGTCTTCGCTCACCCTCGGAGTCGACCCTGGTGCAGACACTTCACAAACGTGCGACATGGGGCGTGGTCCACTCCGAGTCAGGTGCCTCGGCGCGGGGACAGAAGAGCCCCCCGTCCCTGTGACCCGACTCGATCACGGTCAGTTGACGTCGAGACGGAAAGTGGTCCACTCTCCGTCAAGGCACTAAATTAGTAGTGTACTGATTATGTCTTTGAGGAAGGGGTCAGAGTCGTGTCGGGGTCCAAGGGTCCCCTGGGCTCGGGACCTCTGTCTGTCGTCGCGGGGTCCGTAGTCGTTGGACCACTCAGGTGCCCTCACGAGGCCGGCGGGGCGGGTGACGTCTGGGGTCGCAGGAGTCCTCTGAGCCCCGGACTCTAGGGGCCTCCGGGGAGGAGGTCGGCGAGTGTCCCGCTCTCCGTGACCTCCCGAGCCGTGTTCACAAATTTGTCTCGACCCCCTTGAGGGACCTCCAGGTTACCAATCTTGAGACGCGAAGGTGACGGCACCCGGACCCCAAGTTGGAGGTCAGCCCCTTGATTGTAGGGTCTTCAGCGTTTTACTATTTAATTAATTTATTTTTTGTTTCAGGTCCCTAAATTACTTATCTACTCTCGACCCACGTGTTGGGCTCAGACGAGTGAAGAGAGAAGGGAGCTCGGTGCGAAAGTGCACATAAGTACACCCGAGTCAACACAGGTCGAGAAACGTCGAGGTGCCTGACGTCGGGAGGTCCGAGGAGGCAGGTGCCCTAGGAGGTCCGTTTTTACGACCTCACGCACCGGTAAAGGAAGAGGTCCCCTTTAAGGATTCGGTCCCTACCTGGGGCGTAGACGACCCAGAGGACGTGACGTCTACCTAAGATATGACTACTTGGTGGCTTCTTCGGGGTTCCCCTTTGACATCTTAGGAAATTGTCCATAAAATTATTCCTTGACTCCTGACCTAAATTCAAGTAAGTTATCGGTAGGTCGTTGGGGTGTGGTCGGAGGGAAGTTACAAGAGAGGTAACCTTTTTTGACACACCGTCGATTATAACGGTGTTCCTTTTAATAGTCGAGGGATACTCCCAAGTTAGAGACCCAGTCTTCCTAGGGGACCTCCTCCGTACTGTTGGGTGAGGTCATAAGAACGGACCTCTTCGGGTGCCTATCTCCTCGAACCACCCGATGTCAGGTACCCCACCGTTTCTCAGCCTGTGCTGACTTCGATGGTAGGTTTGTCTTTGAGATGATCCTTTGTAAGGGGTGTGGGAGGTCCTTGTGTTCTCCAAAGGAGTCTACGTCGCGCTTTTTGGGGTAGTAAGGTATATTTGTCACTGGGTGTGGGTTAGACACAGAAACCGTAGTTCAGACAAAACGAACTCGAACAGATATTTATAGACGTCAATTTTCATTTACAGGTATCACCAAAAGTTTACAGAAAAACTAATGTGTGTATGTAATTTCTATGTGGTGATTGGAGTTTTTTCGTGAACATTATGAACGGAGAATCTTTTACAAGACAAGAAGGATTAGATTTTGACGGTTTATTTAGGTTTACTTATTGACTAAGGGGGTGGGGGACGTCCAATTCTCCATTAAACACCTGCACTTTTGCCTCGACACACCGAACACGGAGTCTTTCTGGGGCGGGGGGCGAGAGATGGTCCGGGCACTAGTGTCGCTCGTCCTCGACGAACCGTTACTTCCCGAGGTCACAGCTGTGCACGAGAGGGGCAGGGGTGGTGCGACCTGAGGCCCTGCGGGCCCTCCGGGGGGGTGTGACTGTGGTCCTACGGGGGCGGTGCGACCTGAGGCCCGCGGACCTACGGGGGCGGTACGGCCTGTGGTCCTGCGGGTCCTGCGCTCCGTTACCCCTCGTACTGAGTGGTCGAGGGAGGTGAGGGAGGGTCAAGAGAGGGGAGGTAGGGGAGTACTCCGATTCTCAACTGGTATGTCCCTTTGGTACTCGAAGAAAGGGAGGCTCCGGAAAAGTCTGTCTCGTTTTTCTTCTTTTTAATAAATATAAGAGTTATTTTCTTTGAGATCTAAGTTTAGGATGGAAACAAGGTCTTAATGACCCAGTCTGTTTTGCAGAAAGTCCAAAAGGTCTTTTACAATCACCTTCTTTGTGGTTGCTTCAAAGGACGGTTGGGTCATAATCCGGTCGAAGGAAGGGGCGGAAGTAAAAGAGGAGGAGTTTGCCCACCCGAAAAGGGAACGTAGAGGGAACGCACAAAGTGTTCTTGAAACATTTCCTGACTTCGTATTTGCAAACCTGAGTTGTTACTTTGTGTCGAGAAAATGGGTTTAGTAGGGGGAGGGAATCGAGGACTGCTATCACAATAGTCCGATAGAGGTTTGGAAACTGGGTAGACACTAGGAAAAAAGATGTTTAGGTATACCGAGAAGGGTTCATAAGTGATGAGAAATGGAATATCAGAAAAGGATAATTGTGTGTGTGAGTGTGTCGCACCTTCAGACCTAGGAAAAGGAACTGAGTTTTATTTCGTGTCCAGAGGTCACGAGTTGTCCTCTTTTAGAGGTACAAGTGTAAATAGGTACTTCCTCTAAATTATGAAGTCGTACAGTTGTGTCGTTCAGTTAGTCTCCGGACTCTTTAGTCGTGCCTGCAGGGGGGAGGCGCAAAGGCCAGAAGAACAGTATACTTGTTCTGTCTTAAATAAACTCTTCCTTTACGGTTCCGCTGTAAACCTTGGCGGTGCAAGCTCCCCCGCCCTCCGGTCGAAGGTTCCGTGACCCGGAAGAGAAGACCTCGGCGCCGCGGCGGTCCGGGTGAAGGGGGACACGTGCATTAAGTCGGTCGAGGGCCGCCCCCGGGCTGTCGGGACGGGTTCCCGAGGACGCGTAGGTTTTTCCTAGCACGGTAGTCCTCCGGAGAACCCCTCCACCCAAGTATCCCTCTTTGTCTTTCGACCTCAAGCTTTCTTTAGGTCAATCGCACTCTCAGGATAAAGAAGTCAATTCCCCCTGTCTGGGTGCCCCTCCCTGCAAGTCTCCACCTTTCCCCGCAAGTCTCCACCCTCCCCCGCCAGTCTC
>SJYO01034137.1:1919238-2082569 GCA_006410555.1 Capra ibex | reverse complement strand
CCAGTCTCCCTCCCTCCCCCGCAAGTCTCCCACCTTCCCCCGCAAGTCTCCACCCTCCCCCGCCAGTCTCCCACCCTCCCCGCAAGTCTCCACCCTCCCCCGCAAGTCTCCACCCTCCCCCGCAAGTCTCCACCCGCCCCGCCAGTCTCCACCCTCTCCCCCCAGTCTCCACCCTCCCCCGCCACTCTCGACCCTCCCCCGCCGGTCTCCGCCCGCCCCGTCGGGTCGTCCCTCTGTGCGTCTTGTACGCCCGTGGGGACAACGTCGGCCGTGAGACCGGGACAGGGGAACAGGGTCTCGGTGACGGTCACGGTGGGACTGTCGTCTCAGACGACCCACGGGCCCCCGTCTCTACTGCCGGGGCGGGGACGGCAGACGATGGACCTACTCGTCGCCGAGACTTGGGTGTGACCTGCCTCCTCAGTGCCCGAGGGCGACGAGGGGTGAGAACGTAATCCTCCGGCGGTCCCCCACCGTCCTCTTCCTACAGACTGACGCCGACACAGGTGGAGGTCCCCGGGGGTCTCCTGGGGCGAGATCGGGTGAAGTGCCGCAGGAGTGTACGAGGGTTGGAAGCGTCTCTACAAAGATGTTGTCCTGAAATTCCTCACACAAGGCGTTCCACGTAATAAAGTGGTCGAGGATTATGGGACGAAGTGCCTCGCAGTCCGGTCTGTTCTCGTAGGATGCGTCAGTAGGGACAGTCGCAGACGGGTGGCTCCATGTCTCGGCGTGTCCGGGGGCACCGGGAGTCGACGGCGGACGTGAAAGAGGGTCCACGGAGCCTCGGGCACCGGGGATGACCGTCCTAAGGGAAGGGGGAGGAGGAAGGAAGTTCAGAACCAATTGCGGGAAACGAATGTAAAGTTGTTAAAGAACCTCGGGTTAGGTTGGGCGGTATTCAGTCGGAATTTCGGACCCTAGGTGAGACCTGGAGTCAGAGAAAAAGACTGCTACTGCCCGTCCTTGCCGAGAGGAGGTTTCAAGAGAGGTCGACTCTTTTGCTTGTGACAGACAAAAAGAAGAATTTTGAAACGACGGACATGGTGACTGTCTTTATTGAAAGGTCTGAGCGGACAATTTCCTTAGACCTTGTCCCTCGGACGGGCTCTTCAGGGGGGCCCGATCGGAAGGGAAGGACCCATAGACACCCTGTAGTGTACCGGACCTCCGTTGTAGGAGCATGGTGTCCGAATTTCTTCCTACAGAGGCAAAAGGTCAAACGTTGGCCGCCCCGTCTGACCTACTTAAGATTCCAGAGAAAGTCTGATTTCCCGGGTCCTGTGACGTTCATCTTTAGAGTCCGATTGGTCACTTCCGGTTCTCTCGTTCTCCCTTTTCAGTCACAACTGACTTCTGGAGTCTCGTCAGGGTCTGGAGTCGACGGAGACCAAAACGAGAGGTACAGTCCTCCGACTTCTGTTGGTCCCTCCATACCTCACTCAGTCGGGCTAGAGCTGGTCGTCGGGTCGGGACCCCCCGTAGGGACCACTGGTCGACGAGAGTCCTCCCCTCCGCCTCTGACAGACCGTTGTTCTACGAGATTTGTAAGACGGGCCAACAGTCCTTTACACTAAGGAGTTTCTCCCTGGGGTTGGGATTCTTACTGGTGGTCGATGGTGCATGACCGGGACCCGGGTCTCAGGATCTTTGCCTCGAAGACCTCGCACAGTACTGACTACGCGAAAGGACCCCGACCGGATACCTAACCATACGAAAGGCAAGTAGCCCACTGGACAGTCATCGTACAGTGGTACGACTACAGTCGGACTAGCCCCGATCCTACACTTCCACGCCGTGGAGGGGCGCAAGTAGGCCTCTTAAGGACATCGAAGTCCCACTGTCAGGAGGACCAATTTAGGAGTGGTAGGGTCGGACGGACAACATTGTGAAGTCTAAGTGAAAGGACAATGGCGTACATAAGTGAGCGATGGGTCCACTTTTCTAAACTTCCGAACACACCTGTACGACGTACCTAATTTAATTTTAGCGAAATTTTGTGTGTGTGTGTGTTTCACATACAAACCTTAAGTAGCGAGTTCGTACCCACCAACCTGGAGTCTCAACGGTTTTAGTAAGTCTAAAGAATCCTGCCGTCCAAATGAGGTGGAGGACGGAACAGATTTATAGAGACTCAAGTGAACGGTGAGCTTTTGCTCCCAGCCTTCGTCGCCGTGACACTTCGGGGCTGGACTCCGAGAAGGAGGGAGATAACGACACAGGTTTTAGGCCATAGGGTGAAGTCTGATCACACATTTACTGACTAGGATTCAGTGGGGGATCTTGTCCGACCTCTCTCTCGTCCCGAGGCGCACGAAAGAGAGGTCGTCTCCATATTTCCATACAAAAAGATTTTTCCTGTCCCTCCTTCTTTTCGTCTTTTTGTTCTGCTTCCGCAGGTTTTGGTCCTCCGGTGACGTGACGACAGAGATCTCTACTAGAACGAAGAAGGATTTCGCCGAAAATTTTCTTCCCGTAGGCCAAGGGGTCACCAACTCTGAGGTGACGTCCCGTGCACCCAAGTCAGGGACCAGCCCTTGCTTCTATTTGCCCCGGAGAGTGACGTCCCCGGCACGTTTCTCGCTATTAAATGGGTGGAACCAAACCGTCCACGGCCTCGCCTCGACACCTGCCGGCGGGCCGCCCGGGCAGAGGGACGCCCTCGTCCCCCGCGCCAGTCTGGTGGCCGTGGCAGTGCCCCCGTAGTGATTACGCCTGTGTCCCCCACGGCCGGGGGAGGGGGGCCGGTCCACAGGTCCGGCCGCTCCGGTAGACCCAATCCTTTACACACACGGCTTCGGGCGACCCCCTTCGGGCAAACCTACCCTTCGAAGGCGCGTTCTTAGTCGGTCGAAGTTCTGCGAAGGAGTCGGGACCGGGCGACTCTGCAGGGAGCCTTTAGTCAAGAAAAGGGAATACCTCGGGACTCTTCCGGTCGCGTAGGCGTAAGTTCTCGTACACTGGTCCCAGGTCCTTTGCGCTTTCGAGGCTGTCGTTTGCCACGCATTTTTACAGCCCTTCCCCGATCTGAACTTCCCGAAGTCCAAGAGTTTTCGGACTTCTATATTTGGGGTTTACTTTTCTTTACCGATAGATTTTACCTTGGTGGTACGAAAATTTGTCAAACAGGGACCTGTCTTCTCTATTGCTTGTGTATTTTTTAGTTGAGTTTAACATGGTTTATTGCTGTTATAGGGCTCTTTATAAATCGAGGGCGTAAATTTTCTAGACATTTTCGGGGTCATCCACTTCTACATTTCTTTGTCTCCCAGAGCAAGTTACCTACACTCACAATTACCCAGAATAGAAATATCCCCCTATAAATCGTTATAGATACTTCACATTTTACGTGTATCGGAAACTGAGTTGTTAAAAGGAACATCCGTAGGTAACAGGTCTTTATACGTCAACACGTTTCTATATACACATGTTCTTAATAAAGTCGTAATAAACATTATCTCCTTTTGACAATCTTAAGGGTCACCAATCCTGAGGTGTGAGAGTGAAGGTTCTTGGTCCAAGTCAGGGACCAGTCCCTTGATTCTAGGGCTTTCGGTACACCGTGATGGTTTTTTTTTTTTTTCTCCTTTTAATAAAATCTCCTTTTCTTGGGGTACAGGTAGTTTTTCCCTAGTCAATCGATTTAGGACCAAGTAAGTGTATTACTTTCGATTGACGAAATTTTTTTTTTTTTTCCGTTTGGTACCATGAATACCCTTTTCCACAAGTCTCTCTTTTCATGTAACGTTTGGTGCATAGTTCAAACGAAAAAACATTTTGTCCTAATCTATACAATTATGTACGTGTTTTTTCAGAAGTTACCCACCTAGTAATCCCTGAAATTTGAAGGGTACTATTCGTGAATATTTAACAATCCTAAAATTACAAAAGAAATAGCAATTGTAATTTGTTATTGACCATTAGTCTTCCCCTTTTTTACTTACGAAGGTAAAAATACAATTAATAGATGTTGGGGAATAGAATAGGACCTCACCCTTACTAAGAGCCTCTGGTACGAAGAACATGTAAGATCTCTTGTCCCCCCTACCCGAGGCATAAAGTAGGATCGTTATCGTAAACTATTTACCGAGTTTTAGGGTTCAGAAGTCTATGGGAGTGTGACTTCTATATAAAACACGAACGTGTCACCGGCGACGTTACTTGTCTGACGTTCTGGCACTGAACCCTTATTGTGACACCCGGTCAAAAGAAGGACGCCGGGTCGACAAAGTAACATTCTATCCTAAATTTCCCTGGGACTGGCGTGGGACTGATCTGAGAGGCGATTACTTCATGAGTCAGTCGTAAACAACTGTGTGACCCCCTGTCTCTATCCCGGACTTTAGTCCTTCGCCACCCTTTTCCTTGTCAACTCTTTTACGGGTGGTCGCAGTAACCCTCGACCCCACCTCAGTCGACGCCCCGTTCTCGCTTTCCCAGACCCGCGTCCCCTTTTGTTCGTGTAAAGACTCCAAGAGTGGACCTCTTGACTCACGGACCTTTATGTCTCGACGCCAAACGTAGAAGTGTTGCTACCCCCTCCCGTCGAAGATGGCCGGATGACACTCACCACCGCCCCGACGGTTTCCTCGACCTGTCCACGTGTGGTCACGGTAGGTGCACGGGGTCAGCCGGTCCGACCACCCGTAGACGAAGGAAGGGACTGGGTCCCCGATCCCACCCCCGGTCCCCGGCCGACCCACCCAACTTTTCCTTTCGTTCCTCCGTCCTGGTGATCGGGTAGTCGGTGTCTCAGCCGGGAAACGTCGGACAAGGGTTCAGTCGGGTTCAGCATTTTGCTGTTTGACGGGCCCTGCAGGGACCACCAGGTCACCGATTCTGAGGTGTGAGGGTTGCGTCCCCGCACCCAGGGGAGGGACCCGACCCTTGATCTAGGGTGTACGGTGTCGATTCTGAGGTGTGTCGGTTTTTTTATTATTATTATAAAAAATCTTTCTGTTTGTTGTTTTTAGGATGTTTGACGGATTGAGGTTTTACCGGGTAAGACTCAGAAAATACCATTAACATGAAAGGGAAACACAAAAGGGACTATCGAGTCAACCTTTTCTTAGGCGAACGTTACGTCCTCTGGGGCCAAACTAGAGACCCAGTCCCTCTAGACGACCTCTTCCCTGCCCGATGGGTGCGGTCATAAGAACCCGAAGGGAACACCGAGTCGACCATTTCTTAGACGGACGTCACGCCCCCTGGACCCAAGTCAGGGACCCAACCCTTCTAGGGGACCTCTTCCCTTACCGATGGGTGAGGTCATAAGACCGGACCTCTTAAGGTACCTGACATATCAGGTACCACAGGGTTTCTCAGTCTGTACTGACTCACTGAAAGTGAAGAGAAGTGAAGCACAATGAACGAGTCAGTACAGGCCGAGAAACACTGGGGTACGTGACATCGGGTGGTCCGAGGAAACAGGTACCCTAAGAGGTCCGTTCTGTATGACCTCACCCAACGGTACGGGAGGAGGTCCCCTATAAGGACTGAATCCCTAGCTTGTACCCAGAAGACGTAAAGTCCACCTAAAAAAAATGGTGACTCGGTGGTCCCTTCGGGTTAGGAAAGGGAAAGTCAAGTCAAGTCAGCGAGTCAGCACAGGCTGAGAAACGTTGGGGTACTTAGTGTCGTGCGGTCCGGAGGACAGGTAGTGGTTGAGAACCTCAAGTGAGTTTGAGTACACAGGTAGCTCAACCACTACGGTAGGTCGGTAGAGTAGGAGACAGAAGGGGAAGAGGAGGACGGGGGTTAGGAAGGGTCGTAGTCCCAGAAAAGGTCACTCAGTTGAGAAGCGTACTCCACCGGATTCATAACCTCAAAGTCGAAGTCGTAGTCAGGAAGGTTACTTGTGGGTCCTGACTAGAGGAAATCCTACCTGACCAACCTAGAGAAACGTCAGGTTCCCTGGGAGTTCTCAGAAGAGGTTGTGGTGTCAAGTTTTCGTAGTTAAGAAACCGTGAGTCGAAAGAAGTGTCTGGTTGAGAGTGTAGATATGTACTGGTGACCTTTTTGGTATCGGAACTGATCTGCCTGGAAACAACCGTTTCATTACAGAGACGAAAACTTATACGACAGATCCAACCAGTATTGAAAGGAAGGTTCCTCATTCGCACAAAATTAAAGTACCGACGTTAGTGGTAGACGCCACTAAAACCTCGGGGTTTATTATTTCAGACTGTGACAAAGGTGACAAAGGGGTAGATAAAGGGTACTTCACTACCCTGGCCTACGGTACTACAAGCAAAAGACATACAACTCGAACTTCGGTTGAAAAAGTGAGAGGAGAAAGTGAAAGTAGTTCTCCGAAAAATCGAGGAGAAGTGAAAGACGGTATTCCCACCACAGTAGACGTATAGACTCCAATAACTATAAAGAGGGCTGTTAGAACTAAGGTCGAACACGAACAAGGTCGGGTCGCAAAGAGTACTACATGAGACGTATATTCAATTTATTCGTCCCACTGTTATATGTCGGAATAGCATAAGGAAAAGGATAAACCTCGGTCAGACAACAAGGTGCGGGTCAAGATTGACAACGAAGGACTGGACGTATGTCCAAAGAGTTCTCCGTCCAGTCCACCAGACCATAAGGGTAGAGAAAATCTTAAAAGGTGTCAAATAACACTAGGTGTGTCAGTTTCCGAAACCGTATCAGTTATTTCGTCTTTATCTACAAAAAGACCTTGAGGGAACGAAAAAGGCACTAGGTCGCCTACAACCGTTAAACTAGAGATTGAAAGGGAAATTGTCTGTGATTATTCACTAATTTGGAGGAACTTCTTAGGTGTCGAGAGCTCAGTGTACCGACTTCCTGAGGAGTGGTGATCTTCGAAACCCGGGGCATCCAAGTAACGAAAGGACAAGGGAACCCCTGGGACCAGAGGCTGAACAAATGAATTCCTCCCCAGGGTCCGAGGCGACCGGTGGCAGCAGACTACATTTGAGGTCTTTTGTCTCTGGACACATGACAAAGGGGTGTTGTAGGGGGTCGGGTCCCTCGTTACCGACCGTGTGTCACTCACGAGTCATTTATAAAATTGTTTGCTTACTCCATCATCTTTCCCGGATTAGACTCCTCCGTCTCGACCCCTTGATGACTCTTCGACACATCGGGACTCATTCAGTAAATTGAGAAGACTTGGAAACCAAGAAGTAGACGCTTCGTCTCATTGTTGTCGGTGGAAGGTCCCGAAATCCCCTCTGAGTCTACTCCATACTCTCTGTAGTCGTACCCTGCAAATCAAGAGACGTCCAAGAACCTTTTACCCTTGACTGTAACATAGTAATAATTATTGCGGTTGAGTACGCATCGGGTGCGCGAAGGGCGTTGGTGTTCGAAGTGTATTGTCAGTACGTCAAACCGAGTCGAACAGGAGACACTCGATGATCAATTATTGATTGTCGTTGTCGGAGAAGAGCCTTGTGCGAAGACGTCAAAAGGAAGTCTCGGCGTACGTCGCGCGCTGGGGAGTCCCGTAACAGAGGTCTCGGAGAGGGTTTCGGAGACACTTCCACACTCGGTCCTCCTGCACCGTCCCTCTGGGTCGTCGACACACCCGTCAAGGCCAGGTCGGGTCCGGGGTCGACAACTCCAGACTGAGACTAAACCGGAGGGCTGGGCACTTGGGCAAGTGATTCCTTCTGGGTCCTCCGGTAGCACCAACGTCGTACCTTACGGTTCCAAGTTTCGAACCGTGGTGGTGAGAATTGACACCCTGGAACCCGTTCGACGAATTGATGGACTTTGGAGTCACAAGAGTGGACCTTTTGCCCTCTGTTGTCTTCATGAATGACCCCTTTCCCCCTCTTTCCGTCTCTAGCATAAAGAGAACCAAAACATTCTTTAGTACCTGTAGTACTAACCTCTTCCGTTACCGTTGGGTGAGCACAAGAACGGACCTCTTAGCGTCCCTGCCCCCTCGGACCACCCGACGGTAGATGCCCCAGCGTGTTTCAGTCTGTGCTGACTTCGCTGAATCGTCGTCGTCGTCGTTCCTGTAGTTCCTTGGGTAAACGTCTTTGTGATGCCTCTGATAGAAAGGGCACAAAAGGGTAAAAATAATTAGTATGTCAGTGGATCTTGGGAGAGACTTCCCGCCTCCTTTCTCGAAACGACCACTATGTGACCGACAGAGATGTCTTTGTCCTCATTTTCCGAACTGTGTGCCATCCAGAAGTTCTTTATAGACAACTTACTGACTTCTTCACTAAATCTTCGACTTTGTCACACTGTCAGGTAGTATGCACAAACCGGATTCTTTGGTCTACGTTTGATTCCACTCCTTTTCTAGAATTATAAAAAATTTGGTTCTGGACCTTAGATATAGACAGAAATTATGGTTAGACGACAATGCCCAGGGGAAAAAAAAGGGGGCTGGTCCCTAGTTTGGAGGGGAACAGTGAACGTGAACCGTCCGCCTAAGAGTCGGTGACCTGGTGGTCCCTTCAGGCCCGTAATGAGAACCACAGTCTCACTAATCTTCTAAACTTCCCTCCCCCTGTCGCACCACTTTGTCGCCCAGTCTTTGTTGACACTGAGGTTGCCGAAGAAACTCGGTTCGGGAGGTTCCGAAGAGGGGCGATTCTTTGCAGGTAGCAAAAAACGCGTGAAACGGTAGACGCAGAGAAGGGAAACACGCCTGGGTTCGGGTGAGGGACCCGGAACATCCGAGTCCAGAAGGACAGAACTAGGATGTACTCTTTGTGTGTTCCATGGAAAAGGTTCTGTCAGGGAACCCGCCGGGGAGGACACTCTAGACCCGAGACGGGACCTCTCGCCGGAAAGGAGGACCCTATTCGTGTAGTAAGAGGGGGGTGTGAGTCGTGTACCCAGTGGACACCTGCGGTGGCGGAGAACCCACGGAAAGTGGTTCGCGGGCTGTCACGTGAAGAGTCTTTTAGTGGGGCAAGGAAGATATCAGCCGACTCTGGTCACACTTGGCTCTCGAACCGATAATACGCACACTTATTACACTCGAAGTTCTCGTCGGAACCGTGCGGACTCTAGTTTATTAACGGGCTTTCAATAGGTCGACGGGAGCGGTACGCGGCCGATGAAACAGAACCCACACCTCGGGAGAACCGACCGGGGTACACTCGGAGCCTCTTGAGTCGGCAGTCCTGGGGGAGGTCCAGGGTCAGTCACTAATGTCACCTTTCAAAACCGACTAGGCCGGGACCTCTTCTATTTCGGGAATTTATCTCTAATCGGTGCGAGTAAGGTCGGGGTGAGTGTCGGTTCTCAGTTTCAGCCATAAACGACTCACCTTTTCCTGTTTTCCTTTGTTTAAAGCAAACGTTCGAGAGGTTTGTCTGGTCCTTGTCATTAAGAGACGACGAAGGAGACACACGGAGGAGAGTATCCTTCTGATTCGATTATAGCGGACGAGCCTCCCTGACAGTTGTCGCCCCAGAGACCTAGTGTCTGGTAGTCGGTCGAGAGGGGTGTGCCACAAGTCGTTTCTCGACACACGTCCTACCTAGGAAATTTTCTCGTTATCGAGAGAGGTTTTTCACCCCCAGTGGAGGGACCACCGGGTTACCAATTCTGACACGGAGACGACGACCCCCGTCCCCAAGTCAAGGACCAACCCCTCGGTCGCACGGTGTTCTACGTGGGGTTTTTTTGTAAAAAATCTCCGTTGTCCACCACGAGCACCATTTCTTGGACGGACGGTTACATCCTCTGTGCCCAAGGTAGGGACCCAGTCCTTCTAGGGGACCTCCTCCCGTTCCGTTGGGTGAGGTCAGAAGAACGGACCTCTTAGGGTACCTGTCTCCTCGGACCACCCGACGTCAGATATCTCAGCGTTTCTCAGCCTGTGCTGACTTCGTTGAATCGTGTATCGTGCATACCACCGAATTTTACTGTTGCTATGACAACGAGAAAATCCGGTCATTTTCGAACTCTTTGGAGTCTTTCTTTTGGGGACTTGACGACGACCTGTCAGCGACTCCTCCACCGAGTACTTTTCGTGGGAGAATTAGTCTCACTCGAATCTAGACGCAACTGTAGTACTCGGAGGGCACATCGTACTGTCACACAAGCAAGCCTTTCTCTGGAACCCCAAAAGCTCCGGTAGTGGGTCAGGTCGGAGTGGAAGGCGGGCTTCGTAGAGAGGTGCGCCAGACGTGTAGAGAGCCGGTCTTCGCGCAGGGAGGAGTGGAGGTAGGTGGTGCCGAAAGGACCGGGTTCACGGTTGACCCACCGCCCGCCCAGGTAGTGTTGGCAGTACTTTGGGCCTTCGGGAACGAACCTTCCTTTGGCGGATATACCATAGTCTCAGTGGGGACTCTCAACGGAGGTCGCTGGACGTAAGTCGCTGGACGCGGGTTCCGACCTGTTTGTCGAGCCGCCCCTGACACACTACCCACAGCCCGTGTGCAGGTGCATTCTACTGTCTACCGAGTCATGACAGTCGGGGTGTCGCCATCCCCGCACACAGAGAGAGAGAGAGTGCGTGTGTGTGTGTGTGTGTGTGCGAGTCAACATAGTCTTAAAAACGCTGAGATACCTACATCGGGCGGTCCGAGAAGAAAGGAACCTTAAGAGTCCGTTCTTACGACCTCACCCAACGGTAAAGGAGGAGGTCCCCTGGAAGGCCTGGGTCCCTAGTTTGGGTGCAGAGAACGCAGAGGACGTGACCGTCGTCCAAGAGGGGTGACCTTCCTCCCCTTCTGACATTTGAGACGGGTTGTACCCGATGCCCTTCGACTCTCCTGGGGTCGTTAGGTCAGGTCCGCCCTTGAGGTGACCCTCGGGTGTCGTGTGAATAGACCCCAGGTGACAGGTGAAGGAAGACATGTTTCGGTTCGGGGAAGAACTACCCCTCGACCGCCCCTCGTCCCAACCCCCGAAGAAACAGAACGTAAAGTAAGATTTTCTGTCCCTGTAGGGTCAATCTGGGAAGAACGACTCGGAAGGTCTGCCCGTCACGTCTAGTACAGATTGTCCCAGTAACGGGGTCTTACTGTTCGAGTTTCCCAGTATCGGTTCATGATCTGCAAAACTAATTTTCGCGTGCGAGGAAAAGGACACCTGCCCACGACAAACCAGACACACCTTGGTCACTAGTTGTGCGGAGAGAGAGGACGAAGTTTGACTTCCTTTGTAGAATGATCGTAGGTTGTGGAGCAGGGAAGCACGTGTTGTCTACGGTTACTGTACGTTTGTGCCCGCGAACGCGTCTTGCGACCAAACAGTCTCACCTACCATTTGCCCGAAGAGACGAACGACGAGACGGACCCTCCCCCGGAGTGTCCCGTCGTGGGTCCTCGGAGAGACCCAGTCTAGACGTGTGTCATCTGTCACTCACGGGAACAACGGGGTTTCTTACCTAGTCTGTCTTTTATTTAATTTATCTCAATAGTTAGTTAATGCCTCAAAGGGTCCACCGACTCACCATTTCTTAGGCGGACGGTTAGTCCTCTGTCCAAGCTAGGGACCCAGTCCTTCTAGGGAACCTCCTCCTTTACCGTTGGGGGAGGTCACAAGAACGGACCTCTTAGGGCACCTGTCTCCTCGGACCACCCGATGTCGGGTACCCCAGCGTTTTCTCGACCTACGCTGAATCGTTGATTTCTTGTTGTCGTTGTCAGGTAGTTAATGTCAGTAAGAGTCTCCAGGGTGGAGTCGACACGTCGTCCACTAGACGTTTCTCCGTTCCTGGGGTCTGCGGGTCCCGGGGAGTACGAGCTTTGGACGACTGGATGGAACCGGTTGAAGTGACGAAAAACCGGAGACCGTGCACGTCCTACCAAGTAGGGAAGAGAGTAGGTCTGGAGGGGTCGAGTCGGGTTGTGTGAGAGACCTGTCGAAAGGAACTGGTCAGTGACTTCGGGGAGCTGTGGGAGACGAAGACACGGCAAGTAGGACACAGGTCTTACGTTGTCCTTTGGCTATACACCATCCACAAGCTAATTGCAAGTGACTTATGCATTCTATAAGGACTTTGGTGCTCGTTTGATTCGAAATTCCTCCGCTGCTTTACATGTGCAATTTTTACATTGCTTGCCTGTGCTGCGACACCTCGTTGGCGTGAGGCTACCCTTTCGATTTCTTTTCCGTCGTGTGTCTCCGTTCAGGAAGTATACGTTACTCGTTGGCGTGAGGCTACCCTTCGATTTCTTTTCCGTCGTGTGTCTCCGTTCAGGAAGTATACGTTACTCGTGGAAATTCACGGCCATTTCAGGAATTTATTCCAAACAGGTTAATTATCATAACATCGTTACAATTGAAAGACCAAAATTACTACATGATTTCAAATACTGTAATAGTATCTCCTACTCTGTCCTTCCCACGTTCCCAGAAACGCTACGACAAAAACGTTGAAGGCTTAGATACTAATAAAGGGTTATATTTCCAAGTAAATTTTTTTTTTTTCCGTTCTTTAAGGTCCATGGTCTACCCGGGAACTCCACTCCTCGGCGTCGGAGGGACGACGCCCCTGGGGTAGTACGTGGACCGAGGGTGGACGGAGAGTGGACCGAGGGTGGACCCTGACGTCCACTCCCTGCTAGCGTCAGAAAGAGAGGGCGAGGGAAGGGAGGGAGTCCAGAGTCGGCGTCGCAGGAGGGGTGCCTGCCACACGGGTCTTGTCGGGTGTCGGCGAAAGAGGGTTCGCACAAATGAAGGAGGTCACGGGCCTAGTACTAATCTTTAGAGAACAGACAACCAGTGGACAGAAGAGGGTGGTCCTACGTTTACAGTGTCCTGTTCCTGGAGGCGGGGTGCAAGTGGTGGCGTAGGGGTCGTCGTCCCGTTAGGGACCGGACGTCGCGCGACACGACCCGAATCAGTGAGTCAGCACAGGTTGAGAACTACTGGGGTACCTGACATCAGACGGTCCGAGGAGACAGGTGTCCTAGAGGTCCGTTCGTATGACCTCACCCGACGGTAAAGGAAGAGGTCCCCTGGAAGGCCTGGGTCCCTACCTTGAGTCTAGAGGGTGTGACGTCCTCCTAAGAAATAACAGACTCGGTGGTCCCCGTGGGTGTTATGAATTCTTTATAAAAATTCACTTATTGCCTAGTAATTAATTACTTCTTTCATACAGTCTTTCACTACGACTCGTTACGATAATCGGAATTTCAGAAAGATTATTTTTATTCTTTTTATTTTTCGTTCAGGAAATGTTTTATTTCGTGAAATAGATTCTGAGCAACCTTTACTGAACTTTGTATGTGACACCACAGACCTCATCCACGGGGAGTTCGTCTATGGGGAACTCGACCACGTCAGTCCTTTCCGTAGGTCCCCCGTTGACAGACCTGTCTGTCCTTTTCTACCTATCCAACAATCTTCTTCAGTCTGATCCTGCCCTCGTGTCCCACAGAGTCTTAACTCTTGATCGTGCTTTCTTTTCGAGTCACCGGAGGGCCGGGTGGACAGGAACATCCCACGACCACCTGATGGTCCTCGTCGCGACGCCAATGCTGTTTGCGGTCTCTGTCCGGGACAGACATTTCATTCTAGTCGAAAGACAGACTACTTTATTCTAGACATTTGCAGATGAAAGGAGTACTTACTGACGAAGGACTACCATGGCGTCCCTCGAATCTCAGACACGGAGGTATCAAGACTTAAGAACCATCGGTTCCTTTGCGGTCCTCCGACAAATTTTAACTAGTCCCTCTACCCTCCCTCCAAGTCCTCCCTCCCCTGTACGCACGTGATCCCGACCGAGGACCACTACATACCGTCTTTGGTTGCTTCATAACATTTCGTTAATGGAAGGCTAAGTTTTATTTAATTTAATTTTTTTGTACAATTCGTTTTGTTTCTTTTTCTATTTGAATTTTTTTTTTTTAAACTAATTTCCTTTCGTCCTTGTAAACGGGGAAACCCCGTTTGGGGAGGTAACTCCCCTCCCGGTGAAACCACTCGAGAGGGCTGGTCCGTCTGTCTTCAGTTCTAGGAGGAGAAGAAGGAATCCCCTTGGGGACTGCAGCCTTTTAAGTAAGTTCCAGTTTACATAGGATGACTCTACAATGCCTTAGACCGATTGCGACAGTTGTCAGTGGAGTACTCGTTATGTAAGGGTGTATTAGGCAAAAAAGAGAGTACGGGTGGTGGGTCGACTCGTTCAGGACGACCTCTTCTCTGGACCCTTTCCAATAGTCCTTGAAGATCCTCCCGCACAAACTTTGAGTCTGACGTGGGTGAGTAAAGTCTTTCGGGGCACCGTGGGCGAGGTCCCGGTATTTTCGGACCCCGGCGGGACTACCAAAAGACACGGGGTTGCGGACCCCGTAGTCTCTGTACGTCCCCGTTCTTAGGGGCGGGCGACGGGGCTGCGCACGTCACGTCTCAGGTGGGTCGAAGACGCCCCGGGCAGTCGACTCACCCGTCCTTTCCTATTCCTTCCTAGCGTCCACCCTCTTCGCCGGTCCCTTCAGTGTCCACCCCGAGAGACTACGGAAGTAGAAGAGTGGTAAAGGCCCGGACGGGGCCAAGGGGTGGGGTGCCTCGAGGACACGATTGAACCTCGAATTTCCGTCGAGCCCCCGGATGAGAAGAGTTTGAGTCTGAAGGTGAGTGGGAGGACCGGGTGACTTTCCGTTAGGGTCGTAGTGTGTGCGAACTGGTGTCACAAGTCTATGGTGGGTCGTGGGGGACCTTCTGAAGACTCACTAAGGAGGAAGGGCCTTTAGAAACGTCTCTTTCGAGGGAAGAGAGTCAAATACTTGGATTGAGAAGTCATTCAAGTCGTTCTACCGACCTCCTCCACACAATATGGTGACTGGTGTACGTTTTCCCCGAGGGACTTTGAGTTGTCTAAGTTCGTGACGGTTCCGAAACTTCTCACTAGATTGTGGAGGTTGTACTCGACAAACAGTAAAGTCCCTGGCTCTCCAGTGTAAGGTAAGTGAGGACGTCCACTTCCAGAGACGACCACGATGTCTGACCTCCTGTAAGGACCTTAAAAGGTGAATTTAGAGTTGAGACGTCCATGACTCTACAGCCTCTACCTCTCATAGTAAGACCCAACTAGTTCTCTAAACAAAATGATAAAAAAAGGGGTAAATTTCACATGTACAATAACCAAAAATCATATAAGTGTTTATGTACGTAGGTAGTGATGTCCTTTGTAATCGAAATTTACAATGAGGTTAAAAATACCTTTTGTGTCAATAAGGTCATAAAATAAGTGACTCGTGGGTCCGTCCCTCTTCAGTCGGTTGTCCGGAATGAGGGGATTGGGGGTTTGGGTCCTCGGAGGTCTGAGCTCGTCGAAGGGTCACAGAGACCTGGTGGTGGAGGTGCAGAAAAAGGAGGAAAAGTAGAGCTACTAAGTGATCTAGTAAAGATCTACATCTTTTTGCATTTCTTTTACATTTACCGGGGATGGTGTGGTGGGTTTGTTTCGTCCGGGTACACTTGGAATGTTTCTTTCGTGGGAACCACAACCCAAAAAACAAAACGACAAAAAATTCTGTTTTGCTAAGTCCTTACGTGACGGAAGGGAGGATGGAACTTGCGAGTCAGGAGAGATGCGAGTAGAATACGCAGGACGGTTTTTATTCATATATTTGTCTTTATGTACGTGCGTATGCGTATATTTGTGTATGTGTGTGTGTGTGTATATTTATGTGCGTATGCGTATGTACTGAACTCGAAAAATTACATTTATCCTGAGTTGTAAGGGCTTTGAACGGGAAGAAAAAGGTGAATTTTTACCAGACTTATTACCACATGAGGAGTAAGGCTTTGGGGTTGCGGGTCGCACTGCCGTAGACCTCCACTTCGGAAGCCCTGCACTAATCCATTGTTCTTGCCTAGGGAGCACTCGTCCTCGTCACGGACTACTTTCTGTCGGATGTCGCGTGAGGTCCCGAAGGGGCACCGAGTCACCATTTCTGGGCGGACGGTCACGCCCTCTGCGTCGTCTGTAAACAAGGGACTCAGCCCTTCTAAGAGGCCTCCTTCTTTACCGTTGGGTGAGGTCAGAAGCACGGACCTCTTCGGGTTCCTACCTCCTCCGACCACCCGGTGTCAGGCACCCCGACGTCTCCGTCTGTCCTGGCTTTGTCTCGAGGGTCGGAGAAGGTCGTCCACTCGAGTCTCTGGACGTAGGTCTTTACCCAGGAGTGATCTGGCACGACTGTGGGACCGGCGTCTGGCAGTCCGAGGTCTCGGGACTCTTTGTGTGAGGACAACGAATGTTCGGTGGATCGGGTACCATACAATGATGTCGTCGAGCTTGTTTGATTCTGTTTTCCGTTACGTGTTTCAAGAATTTGGTTTTCTGAACGAACCGTGAGGGAGGTGGTACGACGAAAGGCTAATACAGCACTAGAGTTCGTCCAGTGAATTGGAGTGACGTGGCGCCGTAAAAGTACACATTTTACCTTTATCCACTCAGTTATGTACGGCTGAAGAGTCTTACATTTGTCGTGAGTGTTTGTCCGTAATGACAATGAATAGTGGCAATGAAACCCGTAGACTACGCTTCTGCGTTGAGTGACCTTTTCTTGGGCTACAGTCCTTTCTGACTTCCGCCCTCCTCTTCCCCTACTGTCTCCTACTCTACCGACCTACCGTAGTGCCTGAGCTTCCTGCACTTGGACTCACTTGAGGCCCTCAACCACTACCTGTCCCTCCGGACCGCACGACGTCAGGTACCCCAGCGTTTCTCTGCTTGTGCTGACTCTCTAATTTGACTTGACGAGGGATGAGGGTTTACAAGGACTTCGGGGGGTCGAGTGTGGGTCCGGGTGGTCTTGGTCCGACCAGTCGTACTGTGTCTGGCTCAGTTCAGAAGTGGAACTGATACGTTTTTTTTGTGTTATGGAAAGTATTCGTAAATAATATGTGGTCGATTTGATCTACAATTCGTCTCTCTTGCGTCTCATTGAAGTGTAAGAAAACCGTTTAATCCTTCGGAGCAAGATGAACGACCTTAAAGAGTGGGTTGACTACGAGAAGTCTGTGATCTTAATTTTTTATTTAGACCGGTAAAACTTCCCTCAAGTCAAGTCCAGTCAGTGAGTCCGTACAGGCTGAGAAACGTTGGGGTACCTGATATCGTGAGGTCCGGAGGGACAGGTAGTGGTTGAGGGTCTCAAATGTGTTTGAGTACAGGTAGTTCAGTCACTACGGTAGGTCGGTAGAGTAGGAGACAGAGGAGGGCGGAAAGAAAGGGTCGTAGTCTGAGAAAAGGTTACTCACTCGAGAAGGGTAGTCCACCGGTTTCCTGACCTCAAAGTCGAAGTCGTAGTCAGGAAGGTTACTTATAAATCCCGACTAAAGTAAATCCTACCTGACCTATCTAGAGGGACGTCAGGTTCCCTGAGAGTTCTCAGAAGAGGTTGTGGTGTCAAGTCTTCGTAGTCAAGAAGACACGAGTCGAAAGCAATATCAGGTTGAGAGTGTAGGTATGTGCTGGTGATCTTTTTGGTATCGAAACTGAGCCACCTGGAAACAACCGTTTCATTACAGAGACGAAAAATTATACGGCAGATCCAAGTATTGTAACATACCCTCCGTCACTAGTTCTGGTAGGGGTTCTTTTTCTTTGCGTTTTTCCGTTTTATCAACAGACTCCTCCGGAATGTTTATCAACTCTTTTCTTTCCTTCGATTTTCGTTTCTTCTTTTTCTTTCTAAAACTTTCCTGAGCAGGATGTTATTAATGCATAGAAGGATGATGAAAGAAATTTTTTTGTTTTCCATTTATGTCAGGTTGGACGGAGGAATAGAGCGACGGTGGTAGCGTTTGTCACTAATAGGAAGATTCAGATGTTAGGATTCTTGGACAAGGTGGTGAACATCGAAACTCTGGAATGCGCTTAATAAATTGAAGAAACACGGATTCAAAAGAACCCTGAGTCTGTTGGTTCAAACAATTGTCACACCGATGTAAGTGTTGCGTCTTGGTCGTTACTAGTTGAATTCCAAATCACATGTCCAGACTCCGTTCGAGAAAACAAACGACTCTGTGAAAAACAAAGAGGGATTGAGGTCCCTTCTAGGGGACGTCCTCCCGTACCGTTGGGTGAGACCAAAAGAACGGACCTCTTAGGGTACCTGTCTCCTCGGACCGCCCGACGGTAGGTCCCCCAGCGTTTCTCAGCCTGCGCTGACTTCGCTGAATCGTGACGTGTTGAGGACCGAGACGAGGTCTCGACCCAAACGACCGAGGCGCTCCGAGAGAAGACACCTATATTTAAGGAACTTCTTGTATTGATTCCGGCACGACCTTTAGGAATGTGGTTGTTGTGTTCGGGTCTAGGTTCACAAGTCAAGGTTGTCTGTCTGAACTTCGGTCCCGGGACCTAGTCTGACCGTCTCTGCCTGCCTTCTGCGGTGTTTCTACCTCCGTTCCTGTTCCCCGGAGACCCTCGGCCCTCACTCCTTGCTGGCGGGTGGTACCCGGCGTGCGTGTCTCGTTATCGGGTTGGGTCCCCCGAAACAGAGACGTTCTTCTTTAGAAGTCTACGGGTGCATCCTTTTACGTCGAATTTCCTACGGAAAGTTTGAGCCTCTGTCAGGTGTCACTTGTGGGTTTTCCCCTTTGGTTCCCTACACCGACAGGTCTTCCAGCCACGTCCTCCTCGACTCTCCCGGGGCCCAACCGGTTCGGCCCCTGTCAGTCCCCACGAGGTGTCTACCGGGTGGACGTTTGTCCGTGTGATTTCCGAACGAGTTCACCGAATCTAACACACACTCTGTCCTTAGGTCCTCCGACCTCGGAGGCCGGTGACGGCAGGTCAAAGCCCTTTCCTGCCACGACTTCTCTACTTCGTCGAGGTAAAGTCCACTGACCAGGCAAAAAGACTTCCTACGTTTCTTAAGAGAGTATTCGAGACGAGTGACCGAAGACAACTCGATCCAAAAATCTCAAGACAGTCATTATGACTCCTCAGGGTCCACCGTGTCACCATTTCTTAGGCGGACGGCTACGTCCTAAGCACCCAAGTTAGGGACCCAACCCTTCTAGGTGGCCTCTTCCTTTGACGTTGGGTGAGGTCATACAAACGGACCTTTTAGGGTACCCGTCTCCTCGGGCCGCCCGATGTCAGGCACGTCAGCGTTTCTCAGCCTGTACTGACTCACCGACTCGTGCCGAACACGTGCTACCCGTGGTATTTCAACAGACATTTATCAGGTCGCGAGAGAGGAGGCTCACGTGTTAATATGTCATAAAAGGGGTGAAACAACTTCAGTCCACCCTCGATCTAAACCGGTCATTTCGCACTCACCCACACTGCGGACAGTGAGGACCTGTCGAAACCCTCGGTCGTTCTCGAAGCGAGAAAGGGGAAGAAGAGTCAGGACCACTACCCCGTACAAGGGAGTGGAGGTAGGCCCCCACTCCTACTCCTGCCGAATCTGGTCTCAGAGGGTCGGTTCGAGTCATCTATGTGTCCTACTCGTTCTTTATCATAGAAGTAACAAAATACGGGGAATCAGACCCCCGAATAGACAATCAAACCCCCGTAGCCAATGGGGCAGTGGATCAGACGGGAGTCCCTGTGTTCGCGTAGTGAATCAGTGGTCTGGTGCGACGGCGACGACAACACAAGTCGGTGATTCGGTGCAGGCCGGGAAACGCTAGGTGCATGGTGTCGTACGGTCCGGAGGGACAGGAGTGATAGAGGGTCTCAAGTGGGTTCAAGTCCAGACAACTCCGCCACTACGGTAGGTTGGTAGGGTAGGAGACGGTAGGGGAAGAGGAGGACGGAAGTGAGAAAGGGTCTTAGCCCTAGAAAAGGTCACTCAACAGAGAAACGTAGTTCACCGGTTCCATGACCTCGAAGGTGAAATAACGGTCTAGTACCGGAAGATGACTTGACCGTTGACCGACACAAAAGTCTCCCAAACGTCATGATCCTTAGGTCATCAAATAATGTCTACATCTGTGTCAAAAATTAATACTTTTTGGTTTGAGGAAAGGTTTTCAAGTTAGGGACCAGACCCTTGAGTTTAGGGTGTTCGACGCGTCACCCCGGTTTTATATTTGTCGAGAGTTTGTTAGGGGATTTGAGAGGTTAAGACGAGGACTCTGGGATCACTTGTGCAGGGTCCGCGTTCCGACCTGTAATTTTGTACGAGGTTTACACGGTAGGTGGTCATCTCCTCTTCCGTTGTCACAATTGTTTGGGGGCAAAGACTTCGCCTTCTAAGGGCCTCTCGTGAGAACTAACTGTGCACGCTCATGGGCGGGACTACAGTCCGTCCTTACCAGTATGTCCTCGAAGAGGTAGTCTAGAGAGAGAGACGATTTAGGTCTCAAAATTTTCGGTCAAGGACCTTATAGTGGTACCCAACTGTGGGGGTTTTAGTACAAGTGATAACGAGTACTGAGGTTTCAGCATAAAGTTAAGTAGTAAAATAAGTGTTGTCCTTACCTCTGTTTGGAACATCACGAGAGGATGTGCCCTTCTCAGGTGTTCCAAGAGGAGGCCGTTTACCTAGTCTTGTATACAGAGTATGTTAACGTCGCAGTAGGACCTTGTGAACGATTCGACACTGGTTTTTTTAGAAGGGTAAAGACTTCTTCTCTGGGGTCTCTGTGTCTAAGACGGCTATACTTCGGTGACTGAGTTAGTAAACCCCAGTCTAAATGATAAAATCGGTAGTAATAGATAAAGTGAATATTTAGCCATAGTTAGATCAGTAAAATCACTAAGTTTGTTGATACACACCCGACACACGAGTCCGCGAGTCAGTACAGGCTACGAAACGCTGGGGTGCCTGATATCGGACGGTCCGAGGAGACAGGTACCCTAAGAGGTCCGTTCTTGCGACCTCGCCCAACGGTACGGGAGGAGGTCCCCTAGAAGGGTTGGGTCCCTAGTTTGGGTCCAGAGGGCGTTACGTTCGCCTAAGAAATGGTCAACTCGGTGGTCCCTTCGGGGATTTATTAATATTGTCCTAGATTAAAGAAGTCGAGTCAAGTCAAGTCAAGTCAACGGGTCAGCACAGACTGAGAAACGCTGGGGTACTTAGCGTCGTGTGGTCCGGAGGGACAGGTAGTGGTTGAGGGTCTCAAGTGAGTCTGAGTGCAGGTAGCTCAGGCACTACGGTAGGTCGGTAGAGCAGGAGCCAGCAGGGGAAGAGGAGGACGGGGGTTAGGGAGGGTCGTAGTCTCAGAAAAGGTTACTCAGTTGACAAGAGTACTCCATAGGTTTCATGGCCTCGAAGTCGAAATCGTAGTAAGGAAGGTTTCTTGTGGGTCCCGACTAGAGGAAGTCTTACCTGACCGACCTAGAGGAACGTCAGGCAACAATTTTACTGGTCTAGTCTCAGTGTCCACTAACTCAGTTGTTTTACGGACCTTTATTTCTGCTCCCCTTTACATGTCGGTTGGGTGACCTACAATTCCGGTTTCTTTGACGATTGGTGGGCATAGGCGCGGAACGCGTAATGTCAAATATAGATTTAAGACTGAAGGGTTCCGTGGGTCCCCGACTAGAGATCCTTGAAACTACACGCACAACGTCTTGGTGAGCCTACTTTGTCAGTTAATTTAATAATTACTTTCTTGATATGTTTATTTTGTAGCACGAGAAAATACATCATTCTTAATAGTAACATTCGTTACGTTTAACTTATTATTCTTAGTAGTCCCGTCAAACCACTATTCGATTGTTAAAGGCCGTTAGTCTGGTTTGTAGAGACGAGTTCGACGAATTATTTTATTTATCGTCCAACAACGGTAAAAACAAGTCAATTCGTTGTGTGTAGGTCTCCAATGAATGCCACGGGACCCATTTTCTTAACTTTTTCTTCACCTCTGCCTTACCATAATTTCTCCTTACGGAGAGCTGAAGGGACCACCCGGACACCGACTCTTAGGTGGAAGGTTCCGTCCCCTGTGCCAAAGCTGGGGACCGGCCCCTTGATTCTGGGGTGTCCGACTCCCCGTTGATTCGGGTGCGACGCTGACAATTTGGGAGCGCGAGGTCTCAGTCTCGTGGCGTGACTTCTGGGTCACTTCGGTTTACTCATTTATATAAAGATCTTTTTATCACTTTACGAGTAGTCTACAAAGTTTTTGTTTTTTTCCCCTGGTGAATGTTGCCCCCACTAAATCTATAAAAGAATTCTTTAGTTACTTAGGATATTTGGTAGGGTCTTAGTTTACTACAGTGACCAAATAAATATGTGTGTAACGTGTATATATAAATGTATATGTTTACGTAATTTCCTTATATGTAAATATCGGGTTTTTGTCTAAGAATCCTACAAAGTCCATAAAAGTGCACTCCCTATTTCAATTCACGGTATGTTTATTATCCGGCAGTGATATATCTTCTTAAATAGTTCATGGACTGAAGGATAGTATACCCGTGTGTGGTGAGACGTTTTTTTTTCTTTCGTATCGTAGAGGAATAAACGGAATCTCCTGGGTCACCTTGAGAGACATTTCGTACGTCAGGAGTGGGCCTCGAATCGTAGCGGGTCCCAAGAAAGTCGAGTGGGTTCTGACTCAGTCTCCTCTTCGACAGGTAAGTGTCTAGGTTGATTGGGGTCTCTTTTCGCTAATTTAAGATTAACCGTTCATTAAATCTGGAAGGTCATCGATGGCGTTGGGTAAGGGACGGAGCGAAACACGTGGACCTTTTTATACGAAAGAGAGACCCCATTACTGTCGGAGACCATAAGTTCCCTCTTTCCAGTTTCTGTCACTCCAGAGGCGTCGAGGGTCGTTCTTACTTCTGTACGCTTTTTCTCCTGACCTGACTGAACGGCATTCTCCACGAGTAAAGTGTTCGGGTGAAGACGGTCGCAGACTCACAGCCAATTTTCAGGTCGGTGACTCTCCGTCCCGACCCGAACAGGACGGGAAACGTCTCGCGGAAAGGAAGGAAGTGGCACTCGGCGGTACAATTGCTCCCGTTGAGCCTACGGTAAGAGAAAGTTTCCCATAGTCGAAGTTTTGTCTGGAGGAGAGTCTGAGACCCTCTACCGGGACGAGACTCGACGTCAATAAGGAAACTTGGATTGAGAGAGGATAATTTGGTTTTCGGAGAGTGGACTCAATGCACCGAAAGTGACCACCTCTATACCACGAATCAACGAGTCAGCACAGGTTGAGAGCTGACATCGGGCGGTCCGAGGAGACAGGTACCCTAAGAGGTCCGTTCTTATGACCTCACCCAACGGTAAGGGAAGAGGTCCTCTAGAAGGACTGGGTCCTTAGTTTGGGTCCGGAGGACGTAACGTCCGTCGAAACTCTACTCGTGTTCAGACTCAAACTCGAGTCTACTGAGGTAGGGACCAGTTGTGGGTTTATAGATAAGCCCCTCAAGTGTGTGTACATAGTCTCTCTCTCACTTTATTTACACCTGTGCATTTACAGGTGATACCCCTTTCTCGTGTTGTGCCGTGCAAAACGGTCCTTCATTATCGGGTGGGAGACGGAAACGTCCCCGTTACGGCAGACGGTCCAGGGGTGTTCCTCTGTTTCCACCCTGACACATAAGAAATCAAAAATGGAAAGTGGTAAAAGACCGGTGTGGCGTGTCGTACGTTCTAGAAGGAAAGGGTTGGTCCCTGACTTGAGTACGAGGGTCGTCACCTTCGCACCTCAGGGTTGGTGACCTGTGGTCCGTTCAGGGTCAGACACAATGAGAATTCGGTCTCACGACGCCTGTCTGCGGATTAATAGCTAGGTCTCCCGAAATAAAAGAGGAGGCACTTGCTGCCTCTTCAGAATTAACGACGATACAGAGATTGTGAACGGGTGGAGGACAATTTATTCCTCCTATTCGGTCTCCGACGTGTAGAGGTCTTTTGTCGACTCCTCGCTCTTTCCTCCTCCTCCTCCACTCCTCCCTGGGTCCCCCTGCCCTGCCCTCTTTGGCTTCGTTCCTCCGCGGGTCCAGCTACGACGTGGTGCTCTTCTAAGGTTTTCACCAAAGTCCTCTCCGCATCCACCGGTTGAAAAATAAAAAGGATCATTTCGCATGACTTCCGTGAGAGAACGTGAATAAAAAGAGAAACGGAACCTGACCCCTTTTCGAGTAGAAGCTTAGGAATAAACAGGCATAGACAGACAGCGGGGGTGGTGTGGCGTAGTCTCAGGTGGGGCCTCCTCGGGACCACAAGCCCCTGGTGGCTTCATCTGTCTGACCTGGGGTTTAGGTTCTTAATAATGGCTGAAGGAGTGGAGTGAACTCTTGGCAAGTGTAAAGGAATGGAGGGAAGGTTCTTAGGGACACTTCGTGGAAAAGATTCCACTATCTTGATATACGGGTTGAGTTTTCTTCTTTTTAGTTGTGTAAAATGTTACCTAAGGAAAGTTGGGAACTATTCCTTCCCCCTACACACGAAGATTGCCTTTACTTAAGATTGTTTTCCTACGTAAGTGCGAAAGTCGGATCCCCGGGCTGGGTGTCACCGGTTCTTGTGTTCACACTTCCTCCGCTTGTGGAGGAAAACGTCCGTCTGTCGTCTTCCTCGTTCCTGGTTTCCCAAGGTAGATAAGAACTGCACTTGGGTGAGAAGGGGGCCGGTTCTAGCGCCAAGACTTCCGTTGGTTGGCCGTCTCAGACCTGGGTTTGGACCCGAAAGGTGTTGACGATTTCTACATCTGGTCGGATTAGAGACTAAGAACGTTTTGTTCCTGGCATATACAATTTCACCGGGCAAGTCCCGGAAACCCATTTTCAGGACGAGTTGGGAACTCTGATCTCAAGACATAAACCGGAGAGGGAAGAACCGTTTGTCTAACGGTCTCTGGAAGTCGGAGTTCTTGACAAACCACCCTGAAGGGACCACCATGTCCCCTATTCTTAGACAGAAGGTTACGTCCCTGTGTCCAAGCTAGGGCCCAATCCCTTCTAAGGTGTGCGGCACATCGTTACTTCGGACACGTGGCGTTGATGGCTTCGAGAACCGTGGATCTCGGACACGAGGTGTCGTCCTCTTCGGTCGCGCCTCTCGCCGGGGGCGTGGCGCCGGTCCCTCCCCGGGGGCGCGGCGCCGGTCTCTCCCCGGGGCGCGGAGCCGGTCCCTAAAAAATTTTGTCGTAACAAACAACTCACTTACCTACTCAAGAGTATGACCGGGACGATAGAACGTCATGTCTCTTTGTTTACTGAATCTTTAGACAGGTTAAGTAGGAGTAATTGCTTACCTAAAATTAGAGTAATGGTCAATAGTCAGTTTTGGTATTAAGAACTCAGTCTTGTTAATAGCAGTAAATTCTCGATAGTATTTTACTCACAAATGACAGACGGTTCGTGACACGGTTTATAAATTGAAAGTAAATAAATAAACAAAAATTGGCGTCACATCAACGGTGTGTTGTGATACAATCAAAGTCCCTTATCAGAAGGTTGTTGTCTTATGTCACACTTTCCTAGTGGTCCTGTTCAGGTCATTGGGAAGGAGTGGTACGTTTGATGAGGTCACAGTGGTTGGGATAAGGAACATGACCCATACTGCGAGGGTACTAAAATAACGGTCTTCGGAAGGAGAGAATTAAGGGAAGGGAATAAAGTGGGTTGGTAGGAAGGGGACACGGTTTATAAAATACTCAATAAAATAAATTAAGGGTGAGGTTGAGATGTTCCATTTATAGTGATAGGGGTAAAATGTCTACTCGTTTACGTTCGAGTCTATGAAGGGTAATAGAAGATCCTTAGGTGTCGAGTCTTTAGTTATGAGCTTCAGTAAGTCGGCCTTTCTCCGTCCTGTCCTCAGACTTTAAGACCGGGTATAGAACAGGGATTGTAGGGGGACCCCGGGAACCCAGGGAAGTGGTTTTCATGGGGCTGGTCTGCGGTATGAAAGTGTCCTCTAAGTGAAATTGCCGTGACGACGTTCGGGGCCGGTCGGGGAGAAGGGATCTTCGGGCTCCGTAAGAGGGACGGAAGACTTCAGGACGAGTCCGAAAGGCGGGCGAGAGTCCTCAGGATTGCAGTCGGGAGCCCGGAGCCAGGGTGCCGGCGGTAAGACAGGTTAGTCTGGTCCGGCAAAGGGACTCCTACCAGTCGCGGTAAGGTCGTCCGAAATGTTCCCTGGTCTCGGGACTAGAACGACACTTACTTCACGCAGGAGGTTTCAAGTGTTTAGAGAGAGTAGTCGGAACCAAGGACTACTGTTACTCTGTTTGTCGTCACCCCTTCGCCAAGGGAGGGGTAGGACGGTGGCTTCAGGGCGACGCACCGGGAGGACCCTCCGAAGACGCCGGGGAGCCAAATATTTGTCTTGTGTTTGAGAATGGAAGGAGCGTTTTTACTCACACTGCTGGTTCACTGTGCCATTTTTATAGAACTTTTTCGTTAATTACGGAAGGTGTTGTCTCCAGAAGTATAGTAAGGAAAAGGTTTCCAAGACCGTTTAAGATTACCCGTAAATAAATGTTCCGGTTTCGTGTCTAAGTCTTTGAGAGAGTCAGTGGACATGCTCCTAAATTACTTTACAAAGACCCTTTGTGGAGTCTCGGTGATGGTTCTGACGATTCACCCGCCGGTGTCCTTTTGAGGGGTCATCCACCTACTTAGTCAGGAACCCACTCAAAAGACAAACCAAATAATTGTAAGCCCGGGGTAAATGCTGAGTTCGTAGTGAAGGGGACTGTAATTTCCTTGACCCTTGACTCTAATTAACGGGTCAAAAATTAATGTCGACCGGAGAACCGGGGGGCACAACATTCATGGGACAGAGAGCCCCGTGAAACTGTTGTTCACTAGGCAGCAACCGATAAGCCTTTCTCGAAACGACAGACGCGTCAAATACTAATATTTTATTTCCCAAGATCGGAAGATTCTTAAATTGTGTGAAAACCGCACCGGGTGTTTACGGTGTTTATGACTCTGGTAGTGTCCTTTTGTGTGACTTGACCCAAAGAGCTGACAGACGTGTGGGAGATTGGGCAACGCGACAGAGACACAGAAGACGGGAGTCTGCGGTACGACTTGCACCTAAAGAGAAAAGGAAAGACCTCAGAGAATAAAAGAGGTAACATAAGTAAACCTTCCTTTTTTTTTTTTAGAGTATTTACAGTAAAGGATAAGGTTCGTTAAACGATATCCGTTGATGTGGTAATGAAACATGTTTATTTAAATGTATTTAGTAATAATCTTACAAAATAGAATCGTTGTGATAAACGAAGGGTCTCGTGTTTAATTTACGTACGAATTTCGTCTTATAAAATTTCAATGAGGATATCACAAATACTCTGCCCTAATCTTTACAGGTAGATTAAGGAGAAAGTATTACCTTAAGGAAATCAAAAGAGACCTGTCAATCTTCGGTGTACATATTGACACCCCCCCCCCCGCGACAAAGACCTTCGGTCGTTACGTTACCTACCAAGACTATGTCAGCCAGGTGAAAAGTCTCAGACAAGGGAAACTAAGGTGTCCCAACCAAAAGTTGTTAGTCACTAAGCCTTACGGTCCTCAGTTCCTTTACTTTTGGCAGAGGACTAATCTACCCAAAAATAGGCTATAATAAGACGTTCGTGTGACCAGAAGTCGACACCAAACTGAAAAAGAAAAGAGATTATTTGTTTGAACATTTATTCGAACGACTCTTACCGCGACCCAGACGTGAGCGGCGAACGCAACCCTTCTACGGACAAACTTAGCTGACGTGGTGCGTACCGTTCAGAAGTGACCGAGTTGAAGATGAGGTGGGTTCTAAAGTTTTGTCTTAGAAAAAATCTATTTCCGTCACGGGTAAAACTTTTGTTCGACGTCAACAGTTGTAGCCCCTTCTCTCACTTCTCCCTGGGTGGCTGTCGTCACCTTAAGCGGTCGGGGCCGGGGCGGTAGACGACCAAGATCTCTTCAGGAAGCGCTGAAGTACCGAGTGGAAGAGTAGGCCCAGGATTTCCCGACCCGAGTCGCGAGTCCCGCCATTGGAAGAGGGTCTCACACCGGAGCTTTCGGTCACAGCCCCTTCGCCCCGCGGTGCACCAGCTCCTGCGCTGGGAGCACTTCCTACTCACTCCGTCAGTGCACCTTCAACGAATTGTCGTTCTGTCTGGCCCCACGTCTCGTTTCGCCGCGCTGAGCGATCGACACTACCGCGCCTTAAATTGGGAGGGACGCGGACAGTGGAGCAGAATTTTACTCTAACGAACGTGGACGAAGTGTTCAAACAAGCCCGACAATTTACTTTGGTCCTTCCGTTTTCGCGTCTTATCGCACTGAGAGTCTTCTCCGAGTCATTTGTCATCGACTGTCATTAGAGGTTCCTCCTGGTCACCCCACTTCGACCCCACCAGTATAGATACACGACAGGTATGGTCGTATAAAGGCCCACACTTTCCCTGCCGACATAGTATTACGCGACCCAGTCACCGTTTGCGATACTGTGGGAGTCCGTGCGACCGCGCACACACTGATAAGGTTGAGGTCAGGAGGCGGTAAGTTTGGGCCACTTCTTCATTCCATCGTTAATGTCGGATGTATAAAATGTTGCACGCTATGGAAAATGTCGAGAAAGTATTTGACAAAATAAACTCGGAAAGTATTTGCCACACTTTTTCATGTCCGGAATCAATTAATCGGAAATTACTTCTCGTCTGTTTTCTGTCTATTTCAAACTCGAAAGGGCGTCACTGGGCCACAACGTCCCCGTCCTTCCTGGGAGTCGTAGGAAGAACGAGGAGGGAGGAAGGGTCAGAGGATCGTTGCTCTTAGTGCACTGATCAAGACCGGTTACCTGATAGTCACACCTCGACCAGACTCAGTGAGGGCCAGATTCGGTGGATTCTTACCCACACACAAGAGTTGAGAAAAAAGTGTATAGTGTCGTTGCTCCTTCGTTGTAAAACTCTGCATCCACAGTGTTCTACCCCCTCTGTCCTTTGGAGTCTTCGACCTCCGTCGTTTCGGTGTAACCGCGTCAGGTTGCGACCGACTCACTCTTTACTTGGGGAATAACGTCCTTCGGGGGTTTAACCCCCACACGAGAAATGGGACCATACACTGTATCGGATGGAACCGAGTTGTCCAATCGTCCTGATCTTGGGTGTAGAGGTCGAAAGTGGTCAAAAGTGAGTTGTCATAGTATTTTGGGGTGGTCTGACCCTCTTACAACGGTTCTAATTTACGGTGTCGAATGAGTACCGTTTAGAAGTTACGAATGAGTTAAATTTTGTTTTACAAATAGACCAGATTTTATTTTATCAAGTATGAACCACGGTTCACTTTTTTCAAAGTTTTACGTCCCATATAAAATTAAACCACAAATAAACAAGGTTGTAGATATAATTGGTTTCTTCAGACCTGTGGAGTAAAATTTCTATTGGGATTATTAATCCAACAACTTTACTTTGTCGGAACCACAGTTTAGATCCAAATTGACTTTCGATTTGTCTACTTGTCTTTCTAGGTTGTCTCCTACTGGCTGAGAGATGGAGTCAGATCTTCTGAGGAGAGAAGGAGAGATCGAATAAGTTTAGGATGAGTTGGAAGGTAGGATACAAGAAAAGAATGAAATCTAAAGAAACCACTCCTGGTAAAAATTCCGGAAATAACGTAGACAATGTCGTGACATGAAATACGAAACCAAAAGCCGACGCTCCGTACGCCCTAGATCAAGGGGCTGGTCCCTAGTTTGAGACGTAACCTCCCATTTCAGAATTGGTGACCTGGTGGTCCTTTCGGGAGCATAAAAGAAATACTTCCTTTTTCCGGATGTGGAGTTTAAAACGTTTGTTACCAATACGTTGACGGATCAGGTCTCTTACCGTTAAAAAAAAGACATTGTCCAGTCTTTCACTTAAGAAATACCAGAGACTGGGTGGATAAGTTGAGACGGGAACATTATCTTTTCTATTATACCTTTACTTATTCGTACTGATACAGGACTTTAGTCTGACTAATATAATAAACGTCGGTTTCTACCTCTTCGAGTAGAATCTTTATAGTTCTTGGAGTCTATACGTCGACTGTGGTGGGAATACCGTCTTTCACTTCTCCTTGATTTCTCGGAGAACTACTTTCACTTTCTCCTCTCACTTTTTCAACCGAATTTTTAGTTGTAAGTCTTGTGATTCTAGTACCGTAGGCCAGGGTAGTGAAGTACCCTTTATCTACCCCTTTCTCACCTTTGTCACAGTCTGAAATAAAACCCCTCGAGGTTTTAGTGACGTCTACTACTGACGTCGGTACTTTAAGTTTCCGCGAACGAGGAACCTTCTTTTCGATACTGGTTGGATCTGTCGTATAATTTTTCGTCTCTGTAATGAAACGGTTGGTTCCAGGTAGATCAGTTCCGATACCAAAAAGGTCACCAGTACATGTCTACACTCTCAACCTGATACTTCTTTCGACTTGCCGTTTCTTGACTACGAAAACTCGACACAACAACCTCTTCTAAGAACTCTCAGGGAACCTGACGTTCCTCTAGGTTGGTGAGGTAGGATCTCTAGTCAGAACCGACAAGTAACCTTCCTGACTACAACTTCGACTTTGAGGTTATAAAACCGGTGGACAACACTTCTTGACTGAGTAATTTTTTCTGAGACTACGACCCTTTCTAACTTCCACCCTCCTCTTCCCTGTTGTCTCCTACTCTACCGACCTACCGTAGTGGTTGAGGTACCTGTACTCAAACTCACTCGAGACCCTCAACCACTACCTGTCCCTCCGGACCGTACGACGTCAGGTACCCCAACGTTTCTCAGCCTGTGCTGACTCGCTGACTCGACTTGAGTTCCACAAGGTCATTTCGACTTAAACATACACACGGATTAGCGAGTCAGCACTGAGAACCGTTGAGGTATCTGACATCGGGCGGTCCGAGGAGACAGGTACCCTAAGAGGTCCGTTGCTATGACCTCACCCAACGGTAAGGGAAGAGGTCTCCTAGAAGGACTGAGTCCCTAGTTTGGGTACAGAAGACGTAACCGTCCTTTTAAGAAATGGTGGTCGCAGTGTACACTTCAGGGGTTTTGAATTGACTCCCTGTAACTTTAGACTTAAGATATAGTAAAGATACTTCTTTTTTTTTACGATAAGAAGAAAATTAAAAAAGGTTAGTAGATTTTCACACTTTTGGCACAGCCGAACAGGTGGGGGCTGTTATTCCTCACTCGGTGTGGACGGACCGCCCGGGAGCAACTGGGTGGGTCCGAATCATCTCCGTCCCGTTGTTGTCCAAGTCGTTGACGAAAGTACCCTCTTGTCTTTGGGACGACAAGGCCAAGAAGGTGGAGGACCTCCGACCCTGTGTCTCGAGACTCAGGGCCTTCCAACCTCGAGGACCCAGACGGGCCCCGAACCAGGGTACCTCGTGCCGCGCCGTCCCGCTCCCACCGGTCCGTCTCGACGGGCCTGCTCGTCGTCGGAGTCGTCGTCGAGGTCGGGACCTTCGCCGGCACGACCTGGGTTTTCTCGACTCACGTCCGCCCCAGGCGACCCGGTAGCGTTTTACTCGGTCGGGCGACCCGAGGGTGGGGCTGACGCCGACGTCGAAGTCAGGACTCCGGGAGGGGTATAAGACCCAAAGTCTTGAGAACCATGTGAGAACCGTAGTTGTATGTCTGAGGACGAAGACGAAGGGTGGGAAGGGAAGGTAAGGTGAAGAGTCGAGGCTTAGTCGAGGAACCTTAGTGGTCCGGGACTGAAGTGTCCCGTGAACCGAGTAGGGCCCCGGGGCAGTTCGGTGCGGACGGTCAGACTCGCACCTCCCCTCCCCCGTCCACACCTGCCGTCTGTGAGTCGTCTGTTCGTCTCCGGTCCACACCTGTTTGGGTTTCTCCGTCTTTCGACCGGTCCCTCGTCCCACTGGTCCCAGGGGACGTCCGTCGACAGTCGGTTCCGTCGAGATTATCCCGTCCGTCCCAAGGGACCCCCTTGGAATTGCCCTGTTCCGGGTCGTACCCTCGGACCGAGACCGACCCAGTCTCCGAGTCCCAGGAGGTTCTGGGTAGACCAGGTCCGCGGTCCGGGAGGGACCGGCCCGAGTGAGGGCGGTAGCGTCAGTCCGGTCCGTCTAGGAGAAGGGAGGCCGCCTTACTGGGGTCACTGTACCGGGCGGTCTCCGGGAGACAGGAGGTACTTAAGAGGAGATTCATAGAGTCAGGGTCAGGAGGAGTCTCAGAAGAGTAAGGGACTTGGTCTCTTGGTGGGGGCGTGTGTCGGAGTCGGTCTTCGACTCGTGGCAGGCGGTAACAGAATGGTCGCTCAGATCCGAGAAACCGAGTTCACACTCGACGGACTCCTATATGGAATATAAAAATATGTAGGACATCAAAAAATCGGGGTAGACAGGGCTCGTGTGTTTTGTATGAATTGTTATAAATACTTTGGGTTAAGTTTCCAAGTTGTACTCCTTCTAATGATATTAAGTCCACTTTGTGTCGTAACCCAACCGGTTTTTCAAACAGGGAATTCTAGACGACCTTTTTGAGTTTGCTTGAAGAACCGGATAGGTTATAATACCCTTTCTTTTACTAAAGCTCTTTGGTGTATGTCCTCTTCGATCAAAGATATACCTTTAGGGGTCGCTGCGAGGATACCGAAACACTCAGATGCTGTGTGGGACTTCAAAATTTATTCTGCGTTAACTTGTAAGAATAATAGAATTACGGATGTGACTGACTGGCGTGGCAGTCAAACTAGTCGACGTATTTGACTAGTAATTCTTCTAGCCCTTCTTCTGCCTCTCTTATAGTTAGCGACCTTTTCGTTAGTTAGACCGTAACCGTAAGTTTATACCGAAACCATAAAGTAAATAAGTCACGTCAGAGGGACTCCACATTTGGTCGACCCCTTCCGTGTCGCACCAATGGACTCAGTCTTACCCAGGTCCTTTGGTGTCAGTCGTAACGAGGTCAGTGTCTTTCCTGCCTCTCCGGAGGTACTAGTGTTCTTGCGACCAGAAGGTCCTCTACCGCGCAGATCGCCGACCACCTCTCTTCGTCTTCCTTCTGTCCTAATCTCGTCTCCTCTCGCTTGGGAGAGTTGGTGTCCCCTGCAGTAGAGATCGGATGGAGAGATTTCGTGCTGTGTGAAGTTACTTCTTCAGTTAACGTTGACGTGGAGAAATAGAGAACCTTTCAATAACTTCGTAGTGCAGAAAGTGCTGCCTCATAAGAACTTTGACGGAGTACCCCGTATTTTCTTGGGTCCGTAAATTTTTATGTACGGTGTCTGTGACACTCTAGTAGAATAAAATGATATCGACGGTAACTCTGTAAACACTCTAGTAAAATAAAGTGATGTCGACGGTGACTTTGTGAGTAGATATATTTCCTTTTTGTAGTCTCACGGTCGGTCGCAAGTCCTGGTCCCAAGGTGGTGTGCTTGGGTTGGAACTAGGAGGTCCATCTGGTCCACCTGTCCGACGTTTCAGTCACCGAGAAATCAGACAGCAACAACTTATTTTAATGAGACCGAGATAAAGACCTCTTTTTCTAGGGTAGGTCGATTTCGAGTGTACACCCGACGTTCAGACCTCCGATATCAGTTGGTGATTCGAAGGTCTTATCTTGTCGACCGTGTGCTCTACGTAGGGACGAGTCAGCGAAGTCGGCACGGGCTGAGAAACGCTGGGGCGCCTGACGCCGGGCGGTCCGAGGAGACAGGTACCCTCAGAGGTCCGTTCTCATGACCTCACCCGACGGCACGGGAGGAGGTCCCCTCGAAGGGCTGGGCCCCTGACTTGGACCCAGAGGACACAGAGAACGTAACGTCCGTCTAAGAGATGGCAACCCGGTAGTCCCTTCGGGTCATCGTATTATTAAAGACCACCTTCTAAAAAAAAAAAAACCGGATGTGGAGTTCCTTCTCTGTCGTTACTAGGAGAGTACTTTCTTACTCCCCCAAAGGGACCACCAGGTCACCAATTCTGAGCTACGGTGGTCACGTCCCCCCGTGTCCAAGGTAGGAACCAGTTCCTTGGTTCTAGGGTGTGCGGCGGGACCACGTCGGTTTTGTATTCTAAGGTTTTTCTATAATTTTTTTTTTTTTCCTTTTCTTTTCCTACCATACTCGGATGCTCGGAATCTCACTCTTACAATCCTTTATTTAAGTCAGCCACCTAGAGTTTGTCACCGGGTACTTTCCCATGGTAGTCACAGCAAGACTGTCGGACAACCTTGACGTTTAAGAACCAGGGCGGGTGCCCCGTGACATAGACGTATAACCCTCCACCCAGGGTCCCTAGAAGAAATTGTTCGGTAGGTACCGTCTGTGACTATGGAGAGTTTAGTAAGTAGATGGGTAGGTTTCTGTGACTCAGACAACAACGTTTTCTTTTAATAGGATGAGGTCTCCCTGAAGGGACCTCCAGGTCGGCGATTCTGGGCCCGAGGGTCAGGTCCCGCGGTCTCGCGTCGACGACCAGTCTCTCGGTCTAGAGGGACGCCGTTGACTTCTAGGGCGTCTGGTGTCACTTCCGGGCTCCGTCGGTTCACTCGCAAATAAAGGGAATTTCGTGGCACGAGATTGCGTGCAGTCCGAAGTTAATTCCTGTTTCATGATCCGATCCCCAATCCCTTCCTCCTCCCCAGTCTCTGCCACTCCTTTAGGGACGGAACCCCTTTACGTGACAGAAGACACCCTCTACTCTGTCCACAAACAATGACAAATCAGTGATTCAACACAGGTTGAGAGAACATTGGGGTACCTGACACTGGGGCGTCCGAGGAGTCAGGTACAGCCTTCTAGGGGACCTCCTCCTTTACCGTTGGGTGAGGTCGAAGAACGGACCTCTTAGGGTACCTGTCTCGTCGGACGACCCGATGTCAGGTGCCCCAGCGTCTCAGTCTGTGCTGAGACTGATTTGTTGTCGTTGTTGACGTGGTTTGTGTCTCTGCGTCCGCTGAGTCTATCTCGAGTCGACGCGACGGGGAGCCTGCCGTCTGTCTGCGAGCGGTTCCTCTGGAGACCCCACCCCTTCGCCCATTCCTTTTCGCAGCTCTGTCATTATCCCCAGAACTCTGACTCCGTCCTAAAAATGTCTGCCTTTGTCCGTTTTCGACTTCGTTTTCGGGTCTCTCGACAAGTCTACGAGCCTCCTCGGTCCAGAGTGGCCTTTCACTCGGTGAATGTCCACTGGACCCACTCTGTTCCAGTGTCGGTTCGTCTGTTCAGTGGCGTTCCCCGGCCGGCGTAGAGGAGGAACGCACTTCCTCCCCGTGGACGGCGCACGAGTCTTCGACTACAGCCTGTTTGGTCCGCTGATAGGCTCAGGTCAGACCAAAAAGACACGAAATTCCTGACAAAAAAGATTCTCCCCTCGTAGAGCCGACGAAGTTCCTACTTGATGCCTCCCAAACGAGACCTCCTTCTGGGTTTTCTTTTAAAATTTCATCCCATTCTTAGACCTAGAGGAACGTCAGGTTCCCTGAGAGTTCTCGGAAGAGGTTGTGGTGTCAAGGTTTCGTAGTTAAGAAGCCACGAGTGGAAAGAAGTGTCAGGTTGAGAGTGTAGGTATGTACTTGTGACGTGGAGTACACTTCTCAACTGAGTAACCTTTTCTGAGACTACGACCCTCCCTAACCCCCGTCCTCCTCTTCCCCTGCTGTCTCCTACTCTACCGACCTACCGTAGTGACTGAACTACCTGCACTCAGACTCATTTGAGGCCCTCAACCACTACCTGTCCCTCCGGACCGCACGACGTTAAGTACCCCAGCGTTTCTCAGCCTGTGCTACCTCGCTGACTTGACTTGACTTGACTTCTTAGACCTATGGTGTCAGGGGAGTTCGGTAAACGTTTTACGGGGACTCCCGCTCCTACGAAAATCGACTATTTTATTGAGGCCACCTCTCCCTACACGAAATCCGTTTTCGTTGTCCATCTGGTCCCTGATCCTCATTCCCCCCGTCCCCACAATTTTCCAGTGTCCACTTCATTCGGAACCTCTGCGACACATGTCGTCCCACTGATATCAATTCTTCTGGTGTGACGTGTATGCTTCCGACGGCTCTCATCCAGAATTTTCAAGAGTAGTGTTCTTTATTTTTAGCATTTGCCACCGCCTACAGTTGAGTTGAATAACGTTAGTGAAGTGTTGCATATGTTTGTGGCTTAGTAGTGTGCGGACTTTGATGATGTTAAAATACAGTTAGTGTGGAGTTAATTTTTTTAGTTTTATACAGGTCCCTGAAGGTACAACCAGGTCACCCATTCTTAGGTGGAAGGCTGTGTCCCCTACTCCAAGTTATGGACCAGCCCCTTGATTCTAGGGAGCGCGGCGTCCCGTTGATTCAGGCACAGGACGTCGACTCGGTCGGTCCGGGTCTCGGGCACGCGGTGGTGGTCTCTCTCGGGTTAGTGGTGTTGTCTTTGGAGGGCGGACGGTGTTGATTCTGGTCTGCGCCGGTGTATTTATTTATTAAAAATTTTTTATTTACAATCGACGTTCATAGTAGTAATTTTGTTTGTTTGTTTGTTTTTTTTGGTACGGGCCTTTTCAATTTGGTTATGAGTTGTGGAGGTTAATCTCTCTTTTCCTTTTGATGAAAAATACTAGTTCTTGCATACTGAAACCGAAGGTCTTCTGACTGTATTTGTCGTCCGAAATGAAGGACCACGACGACCTACTTACCGCCCCTTGACTTTTACGAAAACTACAGTACGTTCCGAGACTACCTTTGGTTCGACCTTAGTCTTAGCCGACGAAGTATTTGGAGTCACAAAGTAGGCAGTTCTTAATCTCTGTGACTGAACGGAGTGGAAGAAACTTTAAATTTATTCTTTTATCTGTTCTTCAACGATACTTTTAATATTTCACGTCATAATGTGTCCCCATATAAAAATAACATGCATATTAATATAAGTGATTCTGTACACTCATGGTTAGTTATGCACAATGACAAAACCGGAAACTTTTATATTTTCATTTTACAAAGAATACGGGAAGTCTGAGAGGAAAATTTATAAACGTCTGTCTCGTTTCAGGATTCCGTGTTTGAACCGTAGTTGGTTTGTCAGAAGAGTTTTCTGTAAAGTTCCATTTAAAAAGTGAACATTTAAAAATTTCATTTAAAAAGTGAAGATTAAAAAAAAAAATTGAAAATAAGGAGACTGGTGCTATCTCGTAGGTCTGTAGAAAGTCGTCGAGGACCACTCGTGTTGGGTCAGACGTCGTTGTGTCTGTATACTACCTCTATTAAATAGTAGAGACGTCATCAAATCAGGGTCTACCTGGTAAATGATTAAATAAAGGTATACATTGACCGTCTCTCTAATTAGTCCGAAGGTTGAGTCTTTAGACTTAACACGAAATAAGGGAATTGTCCGATTGAGATCCGGTCTCCTTCATGTGCAAATGTATCTTTTGGTTCTCAAGAGAATTTTTCCGACAACTGGAGCCTGTGTCCGGAAATTTGTGTGTGTGTGTGTGTGTGTGTGTGTGCGTGCGTGCGTGTGTGTGTATAGTCGGACGAGGAATACAGTTGAACCTCCCGACCAAGAAAGAAGTCTGTGATTACCCGAAGGGTATCCTCGACTCAGACTATGTTGACGTCCGTCTTCGTTGCGGTCTCCGGGCCAACGTCGGTGTCGGGACATACGTTCGAGCCCCAGAGCTTAAAGACTTTGACTTCTCTAGAAAAACGGTACCACGATGCGGGTCGACCGGCCGGCACGTCGCGGGCCCGGACCTTTCATACACGAAAGAAAGAGGTGAGAAAGATTCCCAGACTTGAACTGCCTTAGGTCGTCAACGACATCGACGTCGCTCGCTACCGATTACTTGACAATCGCAACGAGAGGCAGGGGGCCTCAAGTTGAGAGTCAGATGAAAACAAAAATTAAGATAGGGCCACTATAGTCGGAAATCGTTTCTCTCCACTTCCCCTAATAACAGTCTACTGCCACAAACGTCGATCTTCCGGTCGGTCAGGACCGAGCCCCGTTTTTCCTTTGACTGACCAAGCCAGAAGTCACGTTAGGGTCCGGCGACGGGCCCTCCGTCCCGGCGCCTACCTCCCCGGTCGACCCAGATGAGTGGACCCAGGGACTAGTCGGCACGCGAAACCCTTTTCAGTCAAAAGAGGAGACGTTGTACTCAAAGTGAGGGACTCCAAGGAAGACCGAGATTTTAGAAACTAAGGTACTTCCGTTTTTTTTTAATAGTCGGTAGGCGGACCAAAGATACAAACCCACTACGGTTTGTCGGTTTGCAAACCTTCGTGGACTTTCACCGGCTTAACCAGGACTACGGGCCACGACACCGTCTGTGTCGGAGTCCCTAGAGTCATAGGTTATCTGACGGAAACTCGTCTTCTGTCACCAGTCGCAGAGACCCGGAACTAACGAGCCACTGCGCATAGAAACGCTCACAAATTCTTAAGTCACTTTATGTTCAAACTTTATGACAAGATCCAGACCGGTTTCGATGTCTTCATGGATTTAGTCCAGGACACAGAGACTATTTAAATGTAGTGTTAATTCTCTTCTGTGTTGAGTAGGATTATATCACTTTATTCACGATGTTAAACTTCGGGTTGACAATACCTGTGTACCATCTTCCTACCTTTCCTACCCTTTCAGTGGGGTCACTCCCGCTCTCCCCCCTAGGCTTTCCAAAAGACCTCCTTGACCTTAAGTTCGACCCTCCGACCCTCCTTTCTTCAGACCCGTCTCCGTCGTCGTTCCCGTCTCCGGATCGCCGCAGGGGGGCCCCGGTTCTATGTCATAAATAATGGGACCCTGTCCGGGGGTCCACGGGCTCTCTCTCTGGCTCGGTGTCCCTTCCGACCTTCCCTGATTCCGACCTGTGGTCGGACCCCTGACCGAGAGTGGAACACTCGTCACTCTCGGCAGTCATTGACACTCCGTCACCTCTGAGGGTCGCTCGACACGGGTCCATCGAATAAGACCGTTAAGAGAATGGTAAATGGTAACCATTGTGATTTTCGTCAGACATGGAGGTAAAAAGACAATAAGTAAAGTACGACGGTGATAAACCCTTAGGGAGTTTAAATGAAAAAAGGTTTAGTTAAAGGACCGGGAAGTTTACCTTCGTTACCTCAAAGGATGTCGTGACGGTCCCAAAGTGTAAACTTACTGACCACGTCGGACCCCGAGATCCAAATCCAAAGAGACAAAAAGATAAGAATCCTTTCTCAATGGCTTTGTACCGGATCTGACCCAAAAAAACAAAAAAAAAATTATGACCTTTTATAAACCCCTACTACTTTTTTTTTTTTTTTCTTGATATGTTTACAGAGTTGACAACCTTCCCGAACGTAAGGAGTTTGTCTGTTTTCAACTTGGTAGTAGGTTTCAGTAAGTGACCCCCTAAAGGGACCGCCAGGTGACCAATTCTGCAGTGGAAGGTTTGTTTCCCGAAGTCCAAGCTAAGGTCTAACCCCTCGATTCTAACGTGTCCAGAACACCGGTCTTTTGGCCTTGTATTTGTTGTCTTCATATCACGGTGTTTAAGTTATTTCTGAAAGTTTACTAGGGGTAGTTTTTTTTTTTTTTTTGGAATTTTCTTTTGTTGCGTAAAGTAACCGCGAAAGAACTAAAGATCAAAGTCTCGAAGTCCGAGTACTTGGGTTCCAGAGGTCCCGAGGAGTTCACATTATCGCCTTGTAGTTCATTTGGGAGTGTGGTCGTCGTAAACTGAGGAGACGGAGCCCTCCGCGGTTCGTGTCCTCGGAAGGACGTCGACGGTGTCCCCGTTCGACGAGTGGTCCTATGGACCCGGCCGGTCCGTCGGGTCCCAGACCCCCTGCCCTAAACGTTCGGACGGAAGGGTGGCCGGGGTTCCTACCCGATCCCGAGACACACTCTTGTCCGTCTCCCCGTGGGGGAGACTCCTTCCTCGACGGAAGTCCTACACGAACCAAAGAGGTCGACACAGGGCTAGAAACGCTGGGGCACCTGACATCGGGCGGTCCGAGGAGACAGGTACCTCAAGAGGTCCGGTCTTCTGACCTTACCCATCGGAAAGGGAAGAGGTTCCCTAGAAGGGCTGGGTCCCCAGTTTGGGTCCAGAGGACGTGACCGTCCACCTAAGAAATGGTAGACTCGGTGGTCCCTTCGGAAATTTATACTCGGTGGTTGTTTTTTTCTAGGGAGACCTTCTACGACTGAAGTCGGGGGTAGAGCCCCACCAGCCGTGACGTCTGCTCGTAGCGACTCTCCGTCCCCAGTTGTCATGAAAGTCAAACCTTATTGAATCATAAAAAAGAGAAAAAAAACTACACCTGGTAAACGTGTCAGACAAAACTTAGGACCCGCAGGGACTACCGAGTCAACCATTTCTCAGACGTACGTTACGTCCTCTGCGGCCAAGCTAGGGGCCCAGCCCTTCTAGGAGACGTCTTCCGGATCCGATGGGTGAGGTTATAAGAACCCGAAGGGAACACCGAATCGACCATTTCTTAGACGGACGTTGCCCCTTCTGGACCCAAGCTAGGGACTCACCCCTTCTAGGGGACGTCTTCCCTTTCCGATGGGTGGGGTCAGAAGACCGGACCTCTTAAGGTACCTGACGTCAGGTACCCCAGTTTTTCACCAGCCTGTGGTGCCTCGGTGAAAGCGAAAATCAATGACTTAGAATCGAAGGGTCGGTCTTAGGTTGGACATACATGGAGGACGCTGCCCTCCGTTCCAGAATCAGTGGCCTGACGATTCCTTCAGCGACCTAGTGGAATAAATCTTCTTTTCACTTCAACGAGTCGACACGGGTTGAGAAACGTTGGGATACCTGACATCGGATGGTCCGAGGTGGTAGGTACCTTAAAAGGTCCGTTCTTATGACGTCCCCCGACGGTAAAAGAAGAGGCCCCCTAGAAGGGGTGGGTCCCAAAGGGCGTGACGTCCGTCTACAAAATGGTAGACTCGGTGGCCCCTGTGGGGGTTTCTTTCCGCTCATCCACAGTTTGTGGGACCCCAAGGTAGGGACTAAATACTAGGTGTCAGAGAGGGTCGGGGGATGTACGGGTCCACCCGTCCTTCGAGGTCTTGCGGCAGTGGGGGTGCCCACAAGAGAAAAGTGGTTTGGTTTATAAGCGACACTTCTTCTTGTACGTAGTCTACGACCCCCGACAAGGGACACGGGTGTACTTTGTCAGGGTGTTTAGGTTCTCGACACAAAGAGTATGGTGAAAAACATTTTCAGGTGGATACCAGTCTTTTATTTAGGAGGAGTTTACTTATCTAATCGAATTTAAAGGTACGGTAAAATGTAAGAGAGGGGACTATGTACTTAGTATTTTAACATTCCATTTACGTCCGAATGTGACTTATTACCCGTATTTATTTTTATAAAACTGTACTTTTTGTCATATTTAACTTGATGGTGCATGAACTTTCGAGGGTGTTAGTATTACACGTGTAGTTTTAGGTAATTGGATTATGGATCCGACGATAAGTTTTCGTCTCCAGATCGGACATTTATTTATGGGTAAACTTGTGAAGAGGAGGATTTAATGGCATGTTAAACTAACGTTTCAGTGTGTGAATGTTTCAGATAGTAGAAATGAACCACCGAGAGATTGGTTGTGAGTTCAGAATAGTCCGATGTTGCACCGTTGTACTATCTTTGTGTGTCTTGGCATTTTGTCATGGTTTTTCATCGCAGTCTTACAGTTTCTGTTCGGTCCCAGTAAGACCGTTCTTCCCTCTATAAATGTATTCGAAAGTCTTTCTGTTACCTCGGGGTGAAGGAGAAATTGACGTATAGATCAGTTGGAGAGACGAGGAGTGGACTAGTGAAAATATTTTTTTCGTTAAAAACGTTACTAGGTAAGTCTGTGGAATCAACGACACTTGAGTTGTCGTCAGTCTAAGGCCATGTGTGACTATACGAAATTCTGAGTCGCTAAAAGTTGGCTTCGAAAGTAATAAATGGGTGGCGATGGGGAGGAGGCTTTTTGGTCGAAGCGACCGTTCTAGGAAGAATTTATACAGTAAACGGTTCCGGTAAAAGAATGGAAGCCTTGAGTGAGTGTAACCAAAGTAAGCTACTGTGAGTGGGCTCGTTCCTGCTAACAAACTGACCTTAGAACGTTGAAAGTTGAAACGGGTCTAAAACGACAGCACTCCTCTCCCCTACGGCTTTAGGGGTTTTGTAGCAAATCGACTCGATTATATGTAGACTTAGGCTCGACGTAAAATTTAAGGAAATGTGAATGAATTATATCACGCACGACGGGCAGGTGACTACGCTATAGTCTTTGGACGTTCGATGATAAAGACGTTGACACAGTGACACCTGTCAGACTTTGTACATGCTCCGACAACGGTACCTTTGTTTGTGTCGATCCCATCTCACGGTGCGACACAATTAAGGAAGTGGGTACTTGGGGTCCCCTTACGATTGTAAGTAGAAGAAAGAGGAAATCAGAGTGTGACGAAATTATAAAAAAAAAATCGTAATAGTTTACTACATGATTTATGTATCCCATGTGGACTTTTATGTCTACCGACTTTACTCTCGACACACGGTTGGATCGGACGACCCTCAGACAAATTCCACCACGTTTATACGTACCTAGGAAAGAATTTGAAGAGGACCCTCTTTGCCTCTTGAAACAAAGAAAGAAAATTTTCCCCCACCGTGTCGTGTGTTTTTCTCCACTCGGTAGAGTAGAGTGGCTTCTTGTCAATGGTTGTGTGAGGCCACTTCTACGATCGTCTTTTACACGGTCCCGTTAAGATACTCTCCGTCTCTTTCCAAGACGTTTGAAAGGTCTCACCAAGAGGGGAGACTGATCTCGACATAGTCGTCCGACATTTATGTTGACAAAGTTAATCCGTTTCGTATTTGGGGTTATTACCAAAGTAGACAGGGGTCCACGAGAAACAGGGATTTGGGTACCTTCTTCCATAATCTTACTCACTTACTGATTGGTCTACCTTTAGACGGTAGTAAGTCTTCCTTTACACTAAAAGGACTTTAGAACATAAAGGACTTTAACATAAAAGGACTTTAAGAACATAAACGTAACTCAAGTTTACAGACGGGAATAGTTTACAAACCTAGTCACTTCTTTTTCAGTTTAAGAAAGTAATGGGGATTTTCGGTTTTACACATCTACGACAGAACAACCCGGTAGAAGGGTAAGAAGTTTGGTCCTCCGATGACATTTATAACCCCGATGAGTAGTGTCAGTTGTTTTCATTGTGTCAGAAGGAATGTTGGATAGCGAACCCCGGTCAATGATTGTCCGTTAGATCTACTTTTGCCGGTATGAAGTCTGGGCGAACGAATGTACGAAGTGACCTTATGCTAAAAGTGTGGTTTGTCAGTTGGCATCCGAAGCTTTCGTGTCTAGGCACTGAGACTTGGTCGTACGCGATTTCTTTAGTGACGAAATAAACGTCTCCGGTACCGTTTTAATAGGATGTTTTTAGTCGTTTCAAAGGGATAACAAAAGGATTTACCTTAGTAAGAACCGATGTACGATATTATTATTACTAGCTGAGTGGGTACTCTGTTTCGCCTTGTCCTCCGTCTGCCCGACGGCCCCCCTGCGCGCCAGTGCAGAAACGTCGCCGGAGTCGCTCTGCGCTCCCGGGGTGTCTTCCGGATCCGAAACTCATAGTCGTCCCGTGCGTCGCTACCGAGAAATGGAAAAAAGGTAAAAATGACCTAATATCAACGAAATGTTAAAACACAATCAAGGATGACATGTCGTTTCACTTAGTTGATTCATCTGTGTATCTAGCGGAGGAAAAACCTCAAGGAGGGTGACTCCGGTGGCCTGTCGTGCCTCATCCCGGGGCTCGGGTGTCGTCCGGGAGTCGCAGAGTGTCACAGTCGTCGCACCCTGTGCAGCCGGGGCGGGGGGGCTGAGTCGAGTCGGACGTGTGGGGGCGGACCCCCAGGTGTGCAAAACAGAGATACAGCCACAGAGATAAGGACAAAAAGTTTAATCTAGTAGTTTTGGTGAAAGGATCTTAGGTGTATACTCGCAATTATATGTTAGAGACAAAAAGACTAAATGAAGTGTTGTCAGAGGTCCAGGCAAGTGCAGAGCTGTTCCCGGGCCGGTCATGAATGTTTGAATTCCTCGTCCCAGTTTCCCTATTTTTATCAAAAAGGAATACAAATGAAGTGGGAAGAGTCATGAACAACTTGTGATGTTTCTTGCAAGTGTGTCCAGTAGAGTAAGCTGAAACTGTTCTAATCGCACCCATCGGCAAGGGGAGAGGTCCCCTAGAAGGGCTGGGTCCCTAGTTGGGGTCCAGAGGGCGTGACGTCCACCTAAGAGAGGACAGACTCGGCGGTCCCCGGGAAGTATTTCGTGATACTGTTCTAAGGTGGCACTTAAGGAAGCCGTTAACGGTCGTTCGAGTAGAGGACACCCTCTCGAGACTCGGGGGTTCAGTCCCTGACCGGACCTCGGTGTGGACTAAGTCTCCGTGCTGAGACGGAAGACCATGGACTCAGGTACGAGGAAGGTTCTCGGTGTCGGGGAGGTCCGCACGAGCGTTTGCGTCGTCAACAGTTCCTGATCTTGCGACGTCGTTGTTAATAGATGTCTGAGCTACTATGTCTGAAGTGATGTCGTTGTTATGAATAGTCTCCTGTCTGCGATTCAGGGTCTCTTTGACGACACTCCGACAATACCGGCCACAAATTCCAGTCCGTTACCCGGAGTCGGGAGTGGGTGGGCTTACAGAGGTGTCCACCTTCCCCTACCCAGTCGTCGCCGGGGGTTTCGTGTGGGAGAGGTGAGCGGGGTAGGGACTGGGGGGAAGGACGGGTTCGCAGGGTGGGAGTCAGGACCGGCGAGGAGTCTCCCCCGAGACCTCCCCTTTCTACCAGTCCCCGAGGAGCCGGAAGCCTCGTCTGCCCCAAACCCTAGCCGTCCTTCGCCGCTGTGTGACCGCTCGACAAGATCGGAGGCCCCTACCGACTACAAAGTCGAAGAAAACCACAAGACACTACTAAGTAAAAAGTCGGAAAAAGTCATCGGTGGATACTACCAATTAACAACCTGACCCGGGGTCCCATGGGGTTCTGAACCGATTTGCACTACGGCCCACACAGACTCCTGCAAAGACCTACTCTGAGCGGAACCACCTGGCTCACTTCGGTCGGTGGGAGGGACCGTACCCCCCTAGGTAGGGTAGGGAACCCCTGGGTGGGGTCGTGGCCTCCGGCCTTTTCTTGTTTGTAGAAAGCTCCCTCTTAGGCGAGGAAGACGGACAAAACTTTGACCCTGGACGAAAAAGCGGACGTGAAAGTGACCTCGGATCTGGTTGAAAGGACCAGAGTCCGTCGGGCAAAGGGCGTCCTTGATTAAGGAATTCTATTTATATGTATACCCTCGAAGGACCCCCTCCGGTCACCGATTCTGAAGTGGAAGGTAACGTCGCCCACCCAAGTTAGGGAGTAGCCCTTCGATTCTAGGGTGTACGGACCGTCGGTTTTTTTGGTTTTGTAGTTTGTCTCCGTTATAATATTGTTTAAGTCATTTCTGAAATTTTCACCAGGTGTTTTTTTTTTACTTTTTCTATTGTGTGTGTGCATGGCAACCGAGACAAAGAGACCTTTCAGAATTATGGAAAGGAGTCTCTTCTTTCGGTAAGACCTGGTCTTCGGAGGTCTAGAAGTCTTCGACTAAAGTACCATTAGACCCGATAAGAGCTGGAGGACGGGTGTGGTGGAACTTATAGGTCTTACTTGACGTGACCCAGCCGATGCAAAGCCACGTCCTCCACTTGAGTGAAAGCCCCTCACTTAAGAAGGTCCGGTGCCGTGGGCAAGATCCAACCGGACCCCTCGAACAGTTTGTCGTCTTCCGTGGGAATGTTCGTCGGAAGACTCCTCCGTGGAGGACCTCCCGTCCCCTTTGCTCACGGAAGGTTACCTCCGAGGGCAAGCTCTCGGTTACCAAACCAGGGAAAATTACTTTTAGAGAGACTTCACCTGACATACTCTCCTGTCACGTACCCCGCTTCACGTATCGGACGACATTTGTCAAAAGTACCGAACCGACCGTAGTGTGTGTAATCTTCTGTCTTCACGGGAGTCTTCGGTCTCTTAGAGTTCCGTTCTCCCCTCCTGTCCCGACGTCTTTCCTGTCCGGGGCGGAGCGGTGAAGTCACGAGATTCGGACGTAATGGACACTCAAGGGAGGCCGGAGGCGAAGGGAGGGACTGACAGCCCCCTGGTCGGTCGGAGACTGTGTGTGTCACCGGACCGAGTCTGCCATGGGCGGGACAAAACTAAGTGGAGATTATACGGTCCTCAACCCTTTGGTTTATTGTCTCAACTAGTCTGAAAACAGACTTTATTTTACTTTTGTCCGGGCTCTTTCACAGGGACTCGTGTTTTCACAGGTGGAAACCTACGAGAACTGATATCTAGTTAATCGGCTTTCGGTCAGTGGATTACTCGTTAAACGGATAGTAAATTTTGTGAGAACAGACAAAAATGTGCGGTCACAGGAAACGATAAAATGAAACGGTAAAGAAACCGTAATATTCTAAAATTTGTAGTTCACGTGTGCGTCGATCAAAAATTTAAAATCAAATGTAAAGTAAAATTAAAAATTGAACTTATGAAAAAACCTCTCTCGCCGTTACTCACGGTTTTTGTTAGGTGGACCTTGACTCAAAGACCACTTGACCACGAAAATTCCCTTAAAAGTGAAGATTAAAAGAGAAAAAAAAAAATCTTAAACTTTTAGACGGGCTGCTGTAGACACCAAGTCGGTCTGGTTTTACGTGGGCGCCGGACGATGGACCCGGGAAAAAAGAAGAGACACGTGACCTGAGAGACGTGTCGACTCAAAGGTCGGAGGTGTCCTCCCTTCCTTAAACCATAGCGAACCGAAACAAAAAAGGGTGGTACTTACATTAAATACCCGTGAGGACTCGAGTCGAGTCGAGCACCCAGAGTCGATCTCGTCTCGAGTGACAGATGAGTGAGTCCGGTCCTCGGAGACAACACGCAAAATTTCGTCAGTCGTGTCTGGTGTCTGCCCCATCCCCGTGGGTGCTGGAGGACATAGTTTCGTTCTGTTTCTGCCTCCTTCAGACTCTTAGTGAGTAGACTGTTGGGTTAAAAAAAAAAAGAACTACGACGGAAAGAAATTTTTTTTTAATAACATCAACTACAACATAATTAAAGACGACATGTCGTTTCCCTAAATCAATAGTCAAGTCAAGTCAGTGAGTCAGCACAGACTGAGAGACGCTGGGGGTACCTGACGTCGTGTGGTCCGGAGGCACAGGTAGTGGTTGAGGACCTCGCACGAGTTTGAGTACAGGTACCTCAGTCACTACGGCAGGCTGGTAGCGTAGGCGGCAGCTCCTAAGTCACTGTGTGTAAGTGTTAGAAAAGGTAATACTAGCTTAGCGTCCTACGACTTACATCAAGGGACAGGCTATGTCGTCTTGGAGCGAAAAGAGAGGAGACATATGGTGTCAGACATGGACGACTGGGGTTTGAGGGCAAGGAAGGGAGTGGGTGGGAGGGAGGGGAACCCGTAGGTGTTTAGACAAGAGACACAGACGGTCAGACCGACCGTCCATTCAAGTAAACACTGTCAGGTCGAGAATTGTGTTCCTCCTCACCCCCTTCCGGGTCCCAGCTCTATCTGGGTCATACTGACCTTGCCTACCATGGTCAGGGCAAGTTCTCCTCCCCGGCCCCGGAACGACGTCAGACAAGATTCACGGGGCACCCTCCCTTCGGCTTCTGGTCCGGAACGGAAAGTCCGGTCTTCGGTTCGACTGGGTCCTCTAGTCCGGGTTGTTCGATCACTCACTAGTCTGTCGTAGTCCCGACGTTTCCCCCTGTCCTTTCTTGATCTCCCCCGGGGACCTGAGGGGGTAATGGGGGGCCCCAAGATTGTGTCTGTAACGGGGAGACCCGTCTCGAGGACTCAGTGGCCCGTCTTTCGTTCTAGGGTGGGTCGGACCGTGGGACCGACCTCGACGTTGTGACGGTCGGTCTCTCACTCCCAGAGGAAGAGGGAACTCGTCGACGAGACGGCAGACAGTGCGTCCTTTACCCCTCAGACCCCCGTTGGAGAACCTCTTCTCTTTAACTGGTCCTTCCAGGGAGAGAACTCTACGCAACGAACCCCCTGAAGGGACCGTCAGTTCACCAATCCTTATAGGACGGTCAGGTTCCCTGTCCCCAGGCTGGGCCACAGACCCTTCTAGGGTGCACGGACCCCCGTTGGTTTGGGCGGACGTCGTTGACGACTTCGGGCACGAGATCCCGGGTTCGAGACGTTGTTCTCTCCGGTGGCTTACCTCTTCGACTGGGCGGTCAATCTCTCTTTGGGGGTTCTTGGCATGCGTCTCGTTCGGGAGTGCGTCGTCACCTCTGGGCCACGTCTGTCTTTTTTTACTTAATTAATTTTTTCTTTTTTTTCCACAGGTGAACCTACGACTCTGTCGCACACCCTTCTTTTAGGAGGACCCTTGCCTTTGAAAAGGAAGAGTAGGAGTTTGTCAGTAGTCCTGTAAACGAGATTTACAGAGGTCAACCCTTGTCTCGTCAGTCCCCAGGAGTGACACATGCTTAGAAGAGGTACCTGCTACTCCTCGAGTTGAGTGCACGGGAGGTGCCCGAGTCCGGGTGACTGTGGATCGGTGACCCCGTCGACACTTTACAGAATAAAAGGAAGGAGTTAGACCCTACGCTTCCTAGTGTGGGGTCACCAAGTGGAATTAGGAGGGATGCATTCACTTTTTAAAATTGTGCTATTCAGTGATTATCACAAGTATTGGTCTTACCCTTGGCGAAGATAACCCTGTAAAACCCCAGTCAAAATTATCGCTAGTTTATTATGAGTGAATTTATTTTTTGTACAAAAACAAAAATTAAGGGTGTCTTGTCGGACTCTGCCACCCGTCGGGCCACTGTCCTGTCCCTCACTCACCCGACATCCACCCGTCGACTGCGGGACTTCCGTCCCTGGGTCTTAAGGAGTCAGAGTAGTGACGATAGAACGACACACAAAGGTTGTTAACGTACCCGATTAGTCGAATGATGGTGCAAGAAGAGGGGCGGAATTAGTCTTCGGTCTGCCTTTCTCTTGAGTTTTCCAAACGCGGAGGAAGAATTTCCATTTCAAGTCTCCCACAAAAGTAGGAAAGGTACCAGTAAGTAGTCGGTCTTGAACCAGTGCACCGGTAGGATCGACCACCACAAGTCGATTGCGAGACCCCAAGACGACAATTTTCGTTTTTTCGACCTTACCTATGACCATTTGTTCATGGGTGATCCTGAAAACCAAAATTTCTGTGATTTGTCTACCTACCTATGTTTGTATATGTCATTTTCAAATGTTTGTACGTACCTTTACCATTCGTGGTTTAAGTTCTGCCGCCAATGTCCCCCGTGTTCCCGCTCGACCCAGGACCATGACCCGTCCCTGTGTGTCTCCAGATACTCGTATAGAAAGTACAGAATCAAAAACGTATAAACTTCGTTTTTACCGTTTTACGACTCGGGACGGTTTCTACTCATTATCAATATGCCCACAAAATCGAAACATCCAATCTTTATTTAATATTATTTTAGATGTTTTAAATTCCTTCGAAGGGACCACCGAGTTGACCATTTCTTCGGTGGACGTTACGTCCTCTGGACCCAAGCTAGGAGTCACTCCTCCTAGGGGACCTCTTCCTTTGCCGTCGGGTGAGGTCACAAGAACGGACCTCTGAGGGTACCTGTCTCCTCGGACCACCCGTTGTCAGGTACCCCAGTCTCTCTCAGCCTGGGCTGACTGGTTGACTTGGTCGTGGTGATGTTTTGAGCCGTAACAGAGCTGTTGGGCCGACGTTGAGTCGAGGATTGACTCAGTAGAAAGTAGTCGAGGTCTTTTCGTGCAAAAAGAGGTACACTTGAGACTTTACGACGTGGAGTAATATAATCCGTCGTAAAGGAGAATCATCCCGTATTTCAGGATGGACTGTTGCTTATCATTGCCTCTAAACTTCTACAGACTGTATATTTAAGATGCCGCACACCTGACGCCACGTAAAATTATCCAAACTGTCGCCCCCACCCCCAGCAAAGGTGTTCGTCTGTAGTGTTTCGAGTACTTGGAGCAGCCCTGGGTACGACCTCGAGAGAGGTGGTACAACCCACCAAAAGACTAAGTGTTCGGCCGCGAGAAAGGGCGTTATCACGGAGACTACGACTACTTTCAATACGTTTTGAGTATGTGACTCGAGTAAAAGGGACGCTGATCGGACGCTATTTTAGGGAGGAAATAATTTGACGAACTCTTAGAGGATGGACCATTTGTTACTTTCATATTTACCGTGGATGTTGACTTTGAGAAACTTTACCCTTCTTTAGTCTTAGTCCATTAACGACCTGGTTTTGAAACCTGTCCGGCTCTCCTGTGTCGGTAGACTCCCATCGTCTCCGAAGAGGAAGGCGGGTTTCACTCCAGGTACGTGGACTGGATGTCTCCACTACCCGTTCTGGTGGCACCAGGGAGAAGGAGACTATTCACGATATCATGTACAGAGAACATCTTTTAATCACTTCCTATGTGTCCGTTGTAACAAGGAGGTTATAATAGTTCTATGTTTATATTTTTATTTTTGATTTTTTTTTTTACAAAATTTTCTACGTTTATTTGGTTTTACCCCCCTTTTTTTGGGTATGTCGAGTAAATAAACTTGTGTCTTTTTATTTAGTGGTTAAAAAAAGAATTAAATACTTTCAAAAGAAGTAAAGAGTGTAAGTCAGTCATATGTCAACCGTAAAAGTTTTAAGGTTGGACTACACTTCGTGTAACCTTCTGTAGACTCACTTTTTACCTTCCGGATCGGTATACGACGACCACGTACTTAAACTTATAGACTTTCCGTTAGATCTTTGCTCTCACAAAGGTTGAGAGGAATGGTTGTTGTCGCTGAGTATCGTTGGTGTGCAAAATATCTGCCTCGGTGGAGCGGTGCACTCTCTGTTGTCCTCGGGTCTGCCCCAGGCCCCGCCCTCGGACGACGTCGGACCACTCAATGCTCGGACGCTGAAAGGGGCCCAGAGTCGGAGAGGCTTCGAGTCGAACCCGTGCCTATTCCTACGTCGTTGCTAAGTAAGGAGGGACCTGGACGATTGGGCATTCACGAAGTGCAAACCAATTGCTAACCTACTTTGTTAGTACGTGTCACCGAGGAAGGTTTTCTGCATACAGTGCGGCACTTTGTTCGAGATTGTGACTCGGGTGACCCAAGGAATGAAGAAAGATAAATAGGTGTATCGGCCTTTCCTTCACTGGGTCCCGGTCTGGTCGTCGTCCCCGAGAGAGGGAAGAGCACACACGGGTACTCGTCCTACCGTCCTCGGAGGTCGGGGTCGTCCCTCCCAAAGGACTGTCACGGGTCGTTCGGAACGAGTAAGACAGGGACCCGGTCCGGAGATTGACCCAGTGAGTCGGTCCCTTATATGTTCGATTCCTAGTGCACTAGTGATTAGGTGAGTGTGCGTAAGTCCCCTACGGTCAGGGACGTTCTGACTTTAGGTTCCACGACACAATCGGGTGAAGGTTTTGGTACACAGTTCTTAGGTTGAGTATACGAACGTCCTTCGGATGGTCCGGCGCCCCACCAGGTTTGTGACGCGCACGACTGCAGCTGTGTGAGTCTTTACCCCTTACCCACACTCTCTTCACTCGTTAGGACATGGTTGGATAACTATGCGACCCTCTTGTTTTGCTATCGTAACGACGACCTAGACAGGACCGTTATTTAGGGTTGCCTGACGGGACGTTACGCGAGGTCACCTACCTTTGACCTCTAGAAGGGTTCCCGTGGTCTCTCTCGGTCCCGTCCCGTCTCTCGGTGCCGAGACACACTCTCTCCCAATCTCGCAGGCGCTGTGGGACCCGGTCAGTGGTCGCCTGGCTGTACGGAGGGAGCAAAGGGGACGGCGGAAATAGGGTTAGTCTCGGGCTTCAGACGCCCTTTAGAGGTTCCTCTCCGACGTACGACGAACCGTTCTGGGAGAAGAGCCATATTTGAGAAATCTACTGTGGTACCCTACGGGACTACCAGGTCACCAATTCCTGGACGGAACGTTACGTCCCCTGTCGCCAAGCTAGGGATCAGGTCCTACTAGGGTGTACGACTCCCCGTCGACTCGAGACCTTGGGTATGAGTCGTTGTCCTCTCCGGTGGTGCCGTTCTTCGGGAGTGCGGCGTTGACCTCTCACAGGGGGGCGAACGACGTTGACCTCTCTCGGGTCCACGTCGTTTCTTCTGAGCCGTGCCGGTTTCGTTGTTTGTCCCACCGTCGAATCCTGTACTGGTCCGATTGGAGGGACAGTTCCACTGGCACCGGGAGTTCTGGGCGAAGGGTTTGGGTCACAGTGGCGGAGGGTCAGGGGGTCTGGAAGATCTCGAGGGTCTAGATGGGGTGTACATAGGGTCGGCGAAGGTGTGGACTGTTCTGGAACAGTGCTTCGTGAGACAAGGGACTGTCCGGAGGTCCTTAGGATCTCCAGATCTTACTAGAGGCAGGGGCCGTTTCTTAGGTGTATTTCCACCCATGCTGGTTCTCTGTAGACCAGATCCTGAGCCGGGAGACGTGCCGGAGACCCCCAATTCAACACTGCCAGCGTTGAAAAGGGACGTCGGACTTGTACTCGCCTCCACACCGTACGGGTGCCCTCAGAACCACGACAAACACTCGCACCACAGACACACACACAATCAGCGAGTCAGCGAAGGCTTAGAAACGCTGGGGGCACCTGACTTCGGGTGGTCCGAGGAGCCAGGCACCCTAAGAGGTCCATTCTTATGACCTCACCCAACGGTACGGGAGGAGGTCCCCTAGAAGGGCTGAGTCCCTAACTTGAGCCCAGAGGATGTAATGTCCGCCTAAGAAATGACAGACTCGGCGGTCCCTTCGTGCACCACAAACGAGTGAACGATAGGAGACAGTCAACGGATTTTAATGTGTCGATTATTTTGTGACAGGGACTTGGGTAGACGAAATGCGTCGCACCTGTCGTCGACTAATTCGTCAGCCAGTTCACTCGGGTCTTCAGGTAGAGTGTCCTGTTCTCGTTTCTAGACTTTTATGGGCTAGGGTCGTCCGTGACCCGAGTAGACCTTGAGGTTCAGTCATTCCACTCTGCGTCGATAGCTCACTGGGGTGGTTGCCTTGTGTCGTCACTGTCCACTTCTGTCGAAAGGATCTCGGGCGTCGTCCGGTCCTCTACGAACCCTTTCGACTCTTAAACTGGTGTCGGGGTTTGGCTGCAAGTTAATTGTCGAGGGATTAACTCGTTCGCGAAACGACTTTTCCAGGAAGACGAACGAACGTTCCGTATGTAGTCGGACGGAATTGAAGTAGTATTCCTCTTTCCGGTTCGGCATAAGACCTTCTCTAGCTGGGATTGAAATGCGTCCAGTGTGACCACTGGCTGTGTTTGTTACCCTTCATACACTGAGCAAGTCTTTCTCGGTTCTGTCCGGTTACGGAGCAAACGAGGAATTGGGTGCCATTAGACTCTCATTGTGATTATCCGCAAACGGTGTTGGACAAGTAGTCGCGAGGTCGATAATTTGGTACTCCTCGTCCTTCTCTTGAAGTGTGAGCAATCCTTTTTTTTTTTTCTCGTACGATCTTACGTCACTGACTTCGTACCTTTAGTGTGTAAATCTTTGTCGAGAGTCTTCGTGAACATCTTACCTCGGAGTTTTGGACGGACCCTTCATCTTTACTGATAATAATCTTGGAGGGGACCAGTTATTCGTCGGACTACAGGTCCGTAGACTCCACTGAACGGAGTTGAGGGGTCTTCAATTGTGTCCGGGTGGAGTGTCCATAAACCCCGGACCAAGGCCTGGTGGCTCTATTTCGTGTAGTGTCCCTAAAAACCAAAGGGTCCCGACCATCTCGACACAAATACGATATACCACCGGATAAATCACCCGTTGTCGTAACAGATTTGTCATTGTGTGTATGGAATGCATAACGATTTTTCTTGTGCTTGGTAGTGACCCTCGGAACTCGTTCGGTATTAGGAAAGTGTTAACATTCTGACCTCTAGTGACTAGTAACATTGTTTATATTATTGTGACTTTTTCAGACTTTATGGCGCTCTTAATGGTCTGGTACTGTGTCTTTGTGTTCCACCCGTTTGCCACAACCTTTTTGTCGGGGTTTCTGAACGAGTAACGTCCCAACGGTGTTTGGAAGTTGACCAATTTTTTTAGATTTTTTTTTCTTTTTTAGAACCTTCGTGTTATTTTACTCCATACGTGCCTTGTCGGCTCGGTTTTAATCTGGCAACTCTAAGGTCCGAGGTACGGGCCCGGTGTCCCGCCACAGAGACGGAGTCCTCCACCTCACACACTACGGGTCACGATTATACCTGGTCAGCCATGTCGTAGTCTTCGGTGTAGAGGTGCGTGGGAGTCTCCATTGCACGGAGACTCGTAGACCTTGGTGACCCGGGTACTCCCCGGACCGGTCTCTGCTATCCTCGAGAGAGATGTCTCGTCGGTGGTGTGGACGCCAAGACGAGTTACGTGTGCGGGTGACTTCCACCCACTCGTCACAATGTGCGAGTCTCTTCCGTGGCGACAGGGACAGTGCCCTGACTCACACACACGGACGAGTCAGAGAGTCGACGTAGGCTGAGACGCTGGGGTTCCTGACATCGGGTGGTCCGAGGAGACAGATACCCTAAAGGTCCGTCCTTGTGCCCTCACCCAACGGTACCGGAGGAGGACCCCTAGAGGACCTGGGTCCCTAGTTTGAACGCAGGGGACGTAACGGTCCGCCAAAGAAATGGTGACTCGGAGGACCCTTCGGGGAACCCGTAGACCTTGTGAGACAAATCTCTAGTCTCGTATAGGACCCTTAATGTCACAGGTCTCGTAGTCGAGGGGTGCGTGGCAGAGCTGGAGACGGCAGAGTCTCTCTCAGACCAGACAACCTACGCCTTGTACTACCGTCCCCTCCCTGTCTGAGCCTTTTTCTCTTCTTGAGCGGGTCTCGTCTCCTGTAGTTACGGTGAGGTCAGAGGAGTCCTCCTTTGACTCCGTAGGTGCCCGTCCCTCCCAGGACGGGTTCCAGCGGTCTGGCATTCGCCTGCACGAGACTCGTCTGAGGGCCCGGAGGCTACTGGTCAGTGTCTGATCCCGCACTTGTTCGGCCGCCTGGCGGACAGGCGTCGACCGACACTGCGACGGCAGACCCCGCCCCGACTCCCAGACGCAAAACTCAACTTCGAGTCCCTTACGGCCCCGGCGACCGGGTACCTCGGGCGCGACTCGTCGTCCCAGACTTGTGGTGTGCCCGACGCTGGAATACTGTAATCCGTCGTGGTGCGGTGGAGAGGTTTGCTGTCCGAAACGTGTACCGTTTTTATTTTATTAAGGGTAGTCAACCAGAAAATTTTCGTATGTAGGAATTTTTTTATCATATACAGGAACTGCGGAGAAAAAAGAAATGTAACAAAAAAAATAAAATATTATTAAAATAACAAAAAATTAAAAGGAAAGAAGACAACCTTTTTGACACCACAACCTCTTCTGAGAACTCTCAGGGAACCAACCGTTCCTCTAGGTTGATCAGGTAGGATTTCTCTAGTCAGGACCCACAAGTCACCTCCCTGACTACGACTTCGGCTTTAAGGTTATGAAACCGGTGGACTACACTTCTCGACTGAGTGACCTTTTCTGGGACTACGACCCTTTCTAACTTCCGCTCTCCTCCTCCCCTGTTGTCTCCTACTCTACCAACCTACCGTAGTGGCTGAGCTACCTGTACTCAAACTCATTTGATTCAACCGCTACCTGTCCCTCCGGACCACACGACGTCAGGTACCCCAGTGTCTCTCAGCCTGTGCTGACTCGCTGACTTGACTTGACTAACCTTTCTGATCATGGAGATGTATGAAATTGTACAGTGAAGTTCCGTTTAGGGTCTCGATTAAATTTACAAAATATAAAAATTTATTTAAAATTTTCCTAGGTAAGAAGTATTTGTGTGTCTAAACTACTAATAAATTATGTTAGGTGTACTTATTTACCGAAGTGAAATAAGAGGCAGGAACTGAGAAACTTCTATAAAAATCGGGAACTATAAACATATATTATTTTATTTTGAGTTACCAGTGGTGGTTTTTTTTATATATATATATATACATACATATATTTCGGGAAGACCCCTTAAGGGACCGTCGGACAACCATTCGCGAGGTACGAAGAGGACGTCCCCGTGTCCAAGCTAGGGACCAGTCCCTTGATTCTAAGGTACACGGTGTCGACTCTCAAACGTTCGGTGTTGTTTTCTAGGACGCGTAACTTTGATTCTAGGGCGTTCGGGACACCGTGTCGGTTAATTTTTGTGTTTTTCATACACAGAAAGAGGTGTCGTGAATGTTGATAAACGTCTACTGTATATCATAGATGAGACGAGTGACGAGTAGAGAGGAGATCAGACAGACAGGGTCCTCCCACTCCTAAAACAGACAAGACAAGTGCCGACGTAGATAAGGTCACACACTATGGATTTATAAACGCTTTATTTCTTTCTCAAATTAAAAATCACCTTTAACATTTCACGGTTGTTGGTAGTAAGAGTTTTTGAAGTCACTAACGGACGTATGAAGATTACCATAAAAAGGTAGACTTCTTTGAAGAACCCTCTAAAGTTTTCCTAGGCGACATAAAAATAGAACAGAGTGTTCGTGCCCGACGTGCCCCTGTCCGTAAGGGGCACAAGGAGTCGAGAGTAAGCGGTAAGTCAGACCTAAGGAGGAGGAAGGGGGAGGACCCTGGGTGTGTCTGTTCTCCGTCTAGTTTCGACCGTCCGTCTGGAAGGGTCCTCTCCCCGGAGGGTGAGGATGCACGTCTGCCCCAACGCACCTCTCTTCGACCTTCGCCCTTCCCTTAAGGAGTCGTACGTCCGTCTCTGCCACTACTACCCGTTCCGTGTACTGGGTACTTCCCAGAGTGACGGCACTACCGTCCCGCCCCCGAACTTCGGTGTGGGGGTCGAGGGTTATGGGAAGTGTGACGCGAAGAGGAGTAGTTGTTTTAGACCCTAGACGAAACTCTTGGCTGAAGTCAAGGTTTTGGGTGCTGTTCCTAGGTCTTTTTTTTTAGAGTGTTATAAGTACCTTGGTCTCTCTCAGGACGTCCGTCGGAGTCGACTCGTCTGTCCGAACGCACAAGTCGCATTCGGGTCCTGGGGACGACGGGAGACCGGACCGGTACGCAGAACGGTCAGGTGTAGAAGTCGTGTTTCCGGTTCGCGCACTCGTCGAGGAGGATTCAAGGGTCTTCGATACACTGGTGAACAGTCCCCGTGCAGGTCTTACTGTCACGTAAAAGTCTCGTACCTTTAAGGTACTGAACCCTTCAGTGTCTGACTTTACTTACCCGTTCAAGAGGTGGTGAACTAAAAAGAGGTTTCACTGAAGACGAGCCTATGTTCTCACAAGTCAACGAGTCGACACAGCCTGAGAAACTCTGGGGTACCTGACATCAGGCGGTCCCAGGGGACAGGTACCCTGAGAGGTCTGTTCTCATAATGTGACCCAACGGTAAAGGAGGAGGTCCCCTCGAAGGGTTGAGTCCCTACCTTGGGTACAGAAGACGTGACGTCCGCCTAAAAAATGATGACTCAGTAGTCTCTTCGGGGTTTGTGTGGTAGGGGTTTCACGTGTGGATCGGCGTCGCCCGGACCTCCGTAAGGACTTACAGGTCTGTCAGGGAGTTCAGTGTAAGTCTAGTAAGAACCCCAGTCCCAAGAGTCTTTTGGAAGGACCGAATATTAAGTGTAATATTTAGTGTAAGTGAGTCTCAAGTCTTCGGATTTCCAGTAGGGGATTTCTAGGATCTGGATTTAATTGGAATTACTCCAAACACCAGGAGTATACTTGTCACGTCTAAGTGACCTCAGTTTTTCCCGTCATCGACGGAAGTCTTTGGTCGTTTGGGGACGAGAATCGGTAGACGGACGTTAGAGGTGTCTTGTTTGTCGAGACATCCCGGGGTCTCGTCTCGTGCAGGACTCCCCCCGTGACCCGTGTATCGGTCGACACACCCGAGAGATCCCCTGTTTTCCGAAGAGGAGATGGGAGAAGCCAAGACACGGACCTTGGACACTTAATTTGACTGTTTTCGGTCTAATTGTCTTCTTCCTTGTGTGTTTACCATGAACTACAATCATACAGATGTACCCTGTCCACTGAAGTGTCTTTCTCTACTGTGGGTTTCCGAGTCACTCTGGGTCCCCAAGTGTGTGAAAATTGTGTCTCACTATTTTGATGTCTCTACCCTGTCTTATTTCCTTTTTGCCCAATTACCCTTTCGCTAAACCTTCGTATACCCCCTTTGCTTACCCTCTCTTCCCAATAAGATCCTTTTTCCACAGAGACACGTCTGGGTAGTGCCGAAGTTGAGGGGAAGAGGTTGCTATTCTTGTAAAGAGAGAAGGACCATCTCACCCTGCGGAAAGAGGGTCCTTCGGGTCCGAGACGAACCTTCACCTCTGCCCCTCCCGTCGCGGGAGGGACTTCGGTGACGAAGAGCCCACGGAAGTCGAGGTTCACTGGTTGTCCGACTTCGCCGCCCAAACCCCGACCGTACGAGACTGGGGGAGCCCTGCCCCATCGTTCCGGACGGTCCACCGAACCCCTGCCTGAGAGCCCACCGTTTTCACTATTCGCACTTTATGTTCTATGGTCCGCCAGAGTCGAAGGAGTTCGGGATGGAGGGTCTACGCCGAAGGTGCCATGACTTGGTACAGGGGTCCCGACGGTAAAAACTCAAACGAACCAAAACTAGAGTTTTAGGATCCACGATAGTGTGGTTGACATTGTCGGAGAAAGGGAAAGAAATAGAGAAAGAGAGACTGTGTGTGTGTGTGGTAAGGGCTGTGATTGTCTTTTCAACTAACTTAAAGGTCTAATTGATGTTCGCTTCCCCTGTGTCGAGATGGAAAAAAAAGGGGTCCTACGGTCTCCGAGTACCCTTTCGTGCCGACCTTTTGGTCCACTTCTACGACCATTACCCTTGCTTCTACGATTCTTCTGTTCGGTCTTCCCTCCTCTTTCACGCCCTTCTCCACTCACTCTCTTCCCCTCCACCCCTTACCCTCTCCGACAGAAGTGTCGGTCCACTCGTCCGGAGGGGAGGGTCGCGTGTCTGGACGTGTCGGCCCTGTTGCCTCGTTGCGCCGGGACCATCCCGCAAAGACGGCGTCCAGTCTCCCTGGTCGATCCCAGTTACGTAAACGGGAACCGGAAGCCGTAGTGAGTCTGAGCTCTGGAGCCGTGGACGTAACATTTGAGTCCTGAGAGGAGTGGAGGAGGGTCCCACTTGGAGACGCATTTAGTGTACGGTTCTGTTGTCGTTGCAATGGAGGTAATTCACGTTAATTTAACGGTTCCTTGCAAGGAATAGTGCTCTAGACTCTCGGCTCGCAGAGTCTGGAATCTTTCCTGTAGCAGTCGACCTTGGTCCGAAGCGATGTCTCTGACTCCGGGGCTCTGCAGCCGGTTCCAGCGCGCGCAACAGTCCTCGTCTCGAACAACAGCGAGGGGTGAGGGTGTGTCGGATCGTGTGATGCCAATTAAAATCAAGGAGTGTGTGAACCGAGCACGAAAGCTCCTTAAAATAGAAGGGGTGAGGTAGACACGCAAAACGGTAAGATGTTCGGAGTGAGATAAGTCACGGAGGGTGGGTAGATAGACGTCGTGAGAGGAATTCTCTCCTCCCCCAGGTTCGCAAATTTGACTAGCAGTAGACACAGTAAAGTTGTCGTGTCTCTACCGTTTTGTAAGTGTCGACTCGCGCGAGGTATAATAAGACTTCCCGATCAAGATCTGTCTTTTAGACGAAACCTGTTCGCATCTTTTTGTAAAGAAGGGTTCTAAATCCCGTGATTCTTATTCGAGTGGTAACAACTGCATACCGTGTGTGACAGTGAATCCTTCCATACTTCGAAATGAAAAGTCTTCACAAAGTTAATGTCCCTTCTGGTAAAACCACCTTTGGGTGGTTGGTCGTACATAAGTTTCTACACATTGACAATTTTATTGTGTACATTGCTTCTCAATTTCCGGACCGAAAATCTTGCTGGTCAGTACTTACGACTCCGACAGTCCGACGTTGTCTTTTGTAAGGAGGCCGGGGACCATGGGTTCCTGACAAATTCCTCGGCATTGACCCTGTCGCACCAGCGGAGACCCTAAGTCCTCGTGCGGACGGGGAATAGAGACAGCCCCGTAGCCAGTTTTCGGTGTGGTGAGTTTTACCGACGTCCCTAAAGTTTACGGTAGTCCACACCCGTCTCTGTTTTTTATTGTGGGTCGAAAGTTTGACAGGTTTAATTCGTGGGTTTAATAATGTCTTCTCATCAATAAAGTGGGTGTTCAACACGTATAGTCCCTTCGTCTGTCGTAGTGGCAGTCACTTCGTGGATGTGTGTCTTCCCGAAAAATAAACGCACGTCTATGACTTGCGTGTCTCTACCGATAGACACGTCTATTTATGAAGTCCCTAAAACTCGAAATCTTTTTACCTTAGACCGGTTTCAGAGAGGAGAGAGGCTACGAAATTAGAAACTATAGTCGTGTGTCCGGTCTACCTTTACCTTCGAAGACGAGGAGGTTCCACGCCGTCATTTATTTCATTTGCTTTAAGGTCCTACTTGTGTGCGAACCATAAGATGTCCGTCGCGGACCAGAGAGACGACGGTGTGTTCTAGACAGAAGGCATTAGTCCTAATCCTTAGACCACCGAGCCATCATTTCTTAGGCGGACGGTCACGTCCTCTCCGCCCAAGTTAGGGGCCCAGCCCTTCTTGGGGACCTCTTCCTTTACCGTTGGGTGAGGTCATGAGAACGGACCTCTTAGGGTACCTGCCTCCTCGGACCGCCCGATGTCAGGTGCCCCCGGTCTTTCACGACCTGTGCTGACTCGTCGACTTGTTGTTGTTGTTGTCCCCAGTTCGTCTCTGCTGCCACGAGCGGCCGGAGGGTCCCGCACAGTCCGAGACCCTACCCTTGGCCCAGTCGGATGGGCGCACGTGAGACATTTCGTGTGTGAGACCGGTTCCCGGGGGCAAGCGTCATAGTCAGGACTTGACGAGTGGAACTGGGCCGCCGCCTGGGGTGGGTGGGAGAGGGTGTGAGAGGGTCGTGGCTGAAACGGGGACGGGAGGACAGACTCGACGGGGAGACCCCGGCCAGTGGAAACCAGGAGACGAACCGGTGGGTCCGAAAGGACTTCGCGTCGACGGCAGGGCTGAGAGGTCCACTCGGCAGTCGCCCCGAGGGGGGTGGGTGCACTCCTGGCCCCGGAGTGGATCGTGTGCGGGTCGGTTCGTCCGCTCGTAAGATGTGAGGGTCCCGTCCCGTGCTGAGGTCGGTACATCTTCCAATCTCTCTCCCTCCGGCATAGGAGTTGGAAGATCTTCGAACGTTAAAGTCATCCTCATGTCTGCGTTGGTGACACAGTTGTGTCACCTTATCTCCTCGGGTCTTTTATGTTTTACTTCTGGTCAGTCCCTTTCGCAGTGGCCCCTCCACTGGGACGTACTCGTCGAAAATCTGTCTACGTCCCGTAAAGTCCCTTCTCTTTTCGTGCGTAAGTGAGTAAGTAGGTAAGTGAACAGGTTGTTTGGGACGAGGCATAAGAGGTGGGCATATCCAGGCCCCATGAGGTCGATTGTGTACCTGCTTATACGGTTCTTCGCAGGTCCTCTACCGTGCGTGTGGTTGTGGATAATACGACGCACCCAGCATTGTTCCCGACTTTCCCGTTACATCTTCGGGATCGAAAAGCACCTTTGACAGCAGAGGAAAGGTGCCGGGAGCGACGATGTTTCTAGTTGTCTCCACGCAGGTCCACAAGGTGTTTACTCGACTTCTACTGGGTACACATAACCGGGTACCCAACAAATAAAGAAGTGACTTGAGACTCTGAGAATCGAGTTTTCGGACGACTACGGTTTGAGTTTAAACACGTATAGGTTAATAAAATTTTTATCGGGTCTGTTCGTCTAAAAGCCAGTAAGTCTTTGGACGAAACGTGTGGGGTGTCTTGAGGTGGATCGGACACGGCCGGTAGTTATTCTGTCCGAGAACGCCAGAATTCTGGGATTCGGTGGCTACGGGAAACCTCGAGTCCCTGGATCTCTGAGGGGTCGTGTGACGACCCACTGTGGTGGATCTGTGTCCGTTTGGGGCAGAGGTTAATACGAGAGGGGACCTGGAAGGTGCAGGAGGAGGAGAAGGCTCCTGGAAGGCGTTGGGAGGTCGACCTCCGGGGTCTTTCTGGGGACGGGACTCCCGGTAGAGGGGAGGGGAGGTACGTTTGGACGGGCCCTTGGCGGGTCATCTCGTACACACGTGGGGCGGTGGAGCCCCAGTTCAAAAGGAGACACTAGTCGGGAGACTAGTGACCTTGCGAGAGGACGTCCGACGGTACAAACAATGTACAGTGGAACGAGAGGATCGGACCCGGTTGACCTCCTTCCCCTGTATGGATTGGGTTCGATGTGTACGGGCTAATAGACGGAACCCTTATATCTTAGCCCTAAGTCTCTTATCCTTTGTCGTTCAATCCGTGACTTCGAAGGAATTTTATGCAAGAGGGGGTGAGGTCTTGTTACTTCAAACAAATTTCCCCAGAGACAATGAACGTTACTTTGAACCGCTTTATTGAATCCTCGTTCTCTCGGGGCGTGTCTCGTTCTACTCAAAGTTGGAGACTGTTAGTCCCTTCTGAAGTGCCTCCTTTTCCTTAACCTTAATCCGGAGTTTCTTACTCAAGAAGTGTTCGCGAGTAGGTATCCGTCCACTTACTCGCACCTTGGACGAGTCTCCCCTCCCTCTGGTTCGACCTCCGTTGACACTTTAACCTCCCCACCCCTTCTTACTCCAGTCTGTCCATCCGACGTGGGTTGACGTTTACGGGCACTGCGAGTCCACCGTTCGGTCTCCTCCGGTTAAATAGACTCTCTTTTGCTCCAAAAGGTAAAGGGACTTTAAGACTTCGACTCGATGCACGACTCCCATTTCAGAACCGCACTTCGACTTCACTGAGTAAAGATCGGAGAGACGGAGGAAATGGACTTGACGTTTGATACCTCTCTCCCAGCACTTCTCCTTACACTCCCGTCGACCGAAGGTCTTGACGGTCATAGAGTGGTAGACACTCGTTCGTCTGGGGTCGTATCCGTTCCTTCTAGGTTACTTCGACAGACTCGTTCCGTCTTTCATCCTGACACTCTGTCAAAACCCGTTTCTACAACGTCTACGAAACCTCTTCCTCCCGGATCCCGGTCTTCCAGTCCATATTGTCCTATTTCGAGTAGGACCTTACTCCGGTTATCCTTACCTCGTTGATGTCGGGTGTCAGGGAGTTCCTCTTCGTCTCCTGGCTCTGACCGCTCCCCGACTCGCCCCGTCGGTGCGAGACAGCCGTCCCCCGTTCGGTTCCTTCCCAATTCTTGGATCTCGGTCTCTACTTTGAAGTTTGCAATCCCTTTCTCCTCTCTAACGAAGATTGTTATCTTCCCTGAGAATTATCTTATTAGGAGAAGGTTTATTGTTTACAACTTGAAATCTAAATTTTGTGTATTCCTCAGTGTTTTCACCGTTTTCGTCAGATGCGAACTTACTTCCTTTTCCTTTATCTGCCTTAAAAACAAAAAATTCTGGTCATGTGTGGTTGAAGGTACTATCGAGTCGACCATTTCTTAGGCGGACGTTACGTCCTCTGGGACCAAACTAAGGACCCAGCCCTTCTAGGCGACCTCTTCCCTATCCGATGGGTGAGGTCATAAGAACCCGAAAGGGACACCGAGTCGACCATTTCTTAGGTGGACGTTACGCTCTCTGGACTCAATCTAGGGACCCAACCCTTCTACGGGGCCTCTTCCCTTTCCGATGAGTGAGGTCATAAGACCGGACGTCTTAAGGTACTTGATATGGGTACCCCAGCGTTTCTCAGACTGTGCTGACTCACTGAAAGTGAAAGTGAAAAGTGAATGTGTGGTTGAAGTGATCACTCACGACGTACTCCGTGAATTTTGAACCTATCTTTTGGGAGGTCCACAATGGTCGAATTCCTTGGCGAATTCTGTCGGACTCCGTAGACGTCGTCGGTAGTCCACTCCCCACTTTAAGGTCTTTTCCTCTTAGACTCTTCTTCAGGGTGAAAGACACGATTTTTGACACGGGTTTAGACACCGAGATACACACACTCCTTCTGACGTCCGAAGTCGGTTTCCAATTCTCTTGACTTTTCTGAATCGATGACGGGTTGTTTTCTCTCTGCCCCGAACCTTAGTCTGAATCAAGTTCTGTTGAGGGACTACTTTCTTTTGTTTCGCTAGTTGTAAAAGGTTCTTATTGTCTTAGGTCTCACAGATTTGACATAGTGGGTGTTGTAGGTCTAATGTTAGGTGTTACTCGTGTACGTATTTCGTTGTTATCTGATAATGGACGTGAGTTCTCTTTACCGTCTTCGTGAGTCTATCTGACTCGGGTTATTTCGGAGCTAAAAGCTTAATGTTTCAAAAATTTTCGGATAAATTTGATGCGTGTACTATAAAATAGTGTTTTTGAGATAGGTATCGTATTTGTTTTATACGAGTATTACTTGTTCTTGGTTTATCTTGGTTTACTTTTTAATTTTAGACTTTAGTATTTCAGAGGACTTATCGGAATTCTCGTTTTACCTTTCTTCTTTTAGATACTTGAACTTCTGTTATATAAAATCAGATATTTTGTCTCTCTTCATTTCTGACCTCTTTCTCGGAGCTCCTAGATACTCTGCCGGAAGACACAGAGATAGATGGTTCCAGTGCGTGCCGCTAATGTCAGACCCTTCTTCCCGCCCTCTCTTCCTTACTCTTTGTTTTGCACATTTGCAAGGTGTAAAGGGTTCAACAAAGTTCCGGATTTAAAAGTGTAAATTCTTCCGGTCATTTGTGGTTTGTTCTATATCTTTCGACTTCGTGTGGATCCGTGCACCGTCGACTTGAGGACCTCCCTTTTTCATTTTATCTTTCGTCTCTGGCGTACTACCTACACGGGTCTCCCCGTATACTGTGCAACCCGTCCTCCTGGGCGGACTTTCCGACTCCGTCTCTGCTGTCGCCTGGCGAGTGGTCTCCGTCACGGTCAGTCCTCTGTCACCTCGGCTGACACTTCTCGGCTTCGCTTTTTCGGCAGTTCAATCTCAAAATGTGGGTTACTTTTGTCGAAAGTTTTTGTTTCACTTTATGTCTGCAAAAAGTCTGTATCCTCTCGATTTTATTAGGTAGTGGTCTTCTAGACGTGGAATTCTTTAAAATTTCCTTCAGTAAGTCCTCCTTCCTTTCACTATGGTCCATTTTTAAGTCTATGTATGTTTTGTTATTTTTTTGTGGTCTGTACTATTGACATATCCAATTGTATTTTTGGACAAAAGGAATAATAAATTTAGGGAAAGTTTCCGTCAACTAATGAAGTTCGTTTTTAATATTGTTACTCACTATTTCAAGTACTGTTTGTGTCTTTATTCTGAACACTGTTGCTGCTGTGTGTCCGGTCCTCCTTTCTCTCTCGCTGCACGAGCGGATTGCGAGAGTGTGATATGTGGCTAATCGCGTGGTAGTGAACCCCCGTCTGACGGCGTTCCGTCTCTACGACGTCTGTGTGCGGCGGTTCTGTCGTCGGCGACGTCATTGTGTCGAGTGGCACTTACGTCCCGGCGTCTCTTTCCTGCTCTCCTCTGTGTCGTGGGACGGCAGTCCGATCTCACTCGACCGTGTCGAGACGACGACAGTCTGTCTCCTGAGGAGTAGCTCACTACCCACTAAAGTATTACTGCTGCCTCGGTCGATTAGTTCTCTAGCGTTGTCGGGAACTGCAAAGCTGTAGATCAATGTCTTACAAATTCACGCACTTTCCTCCGTGACCTTGACGTTCCCTTTTACCCACTCAGGTGTCACTGTCGGGTTCTGGAGTCTTGATTGTGTCGCTTGTTCGTCCCTCCGTCACTCCTGCCTTCTGCGCGTGTGAGAGGAGTTTCGACTGGATCGCGGCTCTTGCGACGCGGGTCGTCCTGCGGCGTGCACGGCCGCGGGTGCTTTGCGGGTGGTTCCCCTTGCGGCAGGACTCGACCTTTGTGTAGGCACGCACTTCCCTGTCGCGGTTTGTTTCTACGAGAGGCAGGCATTGCCTTAATTCAATCTTCAATCATTGTCTTACTTTGACCTTTTAAGAATTGATAACATTAACTTTTTATTTATCGTGTAGAGATTTATTGTGTATTCTGTTTCTTCTTTGGTTTTCTTTTTAGTCTTTCATAAAACTTAACTTACTTTAACCTTTTTTTTTTTTGCATAACGTTAAACACCCCGTGACGATTGCGTCTGAATCTCCCTTCAAATTTTTTGTGATTTGCGGATGTAATTTTTTCTTTTTTCAGAGTTTAATTATCGAAATAATAGGAGGTAGAATTCTTTGATCCCTCTTTCATTTTACATCTACTTTGGGTTTCGTTCGTCTTCTGTCTTTTATTATCTGAGTTTTGATTTATATTATCTTTTGTTTTTTATATCCTTTATCTAGTTACTTTAATCTTTGATCGAGAGACTCCAGTTATTTTGATTATTTAGAGATTAATTATAATGGTCCATTTACCCTCTCTTTCTTTTTTAACGTTTTTAGTCCTTACTCTTACCACTATAGTGATGTCGAATATAAATAATTTTTACCCGTAATACTTGTTGAAATACGGTTATTTAAGTTATTAAATTTAATTCAACTGTTCAAGGTACTTTGTGTGTTTAATCATTTTCAGTTATCCCTTTTGTTAGACTTATTCGAATGTAAATAATCTCTTTGACTTGAAAGTCCCTTTCTATGTAAGGGTACTTTTTCTGAGGTCCAGGCTTACTAAAGTCACTACTTAAGGTGGTTTGTAAATTCCTTTTTTATTATGATTAAGGAGTGTCTATGAAAGTCCTTTAACTTCTTCTGTCTTACGAAAGGTGACATAAGACACTCTACTCCTAGTGAGGTTTTGGTTTTGGTCCGTTTTGTGTGTGTGTGTGTTTTTTTGATTTGTGGTTCGCGGTAGTCCTTGTATGTCCGCTTTTAAGAATTGTTTTTACAGATTGTTCCGAAGGGACCACCGAGTCTTCAGTCTTTAGGCGGACGGTCACGACCTCTGTTCTCAAACTAGGAACCAGGTCCTTCTGGGGCGTGCGGCGTCTCGTCGAGTCGAGCACACGGTGCCTATGACGCGGGCACGAGGTCTCGAGCCCTCGGTGTCGACGACTCGGGCGACGACGTTCCTACCTTCGGGCTCACGGGAGTCCGGGCTCGACGTGGTCTGTTCGGGGACGGTTCCTCTTCCCGGGGTGAGTCGTGTCGATCTCTTTACGGACGTGTCGTTTCTTCTGGGTCGCGTTGGTTGTCGTTTGTGAAGTGTTTCTGACATTACAAATGTTGAATCTCAGTCACTCTTTACACAGAGAGAGTGTGTGTGTGTGTGTGTGTATGTGTATTGGTTGCCCAAATAAGGTCCCTACGTCCCAACTTTGTTACAATCTTTTAGGCCAGTTATATTAAGTGGCACACGAGACGACACGAATCAACGAGTCAGCACGGGCTGTGAAACGCTGGGGTACCTGACGTCGGGTGGTCCGAGGAGACAGGTTCCCTGAGAGGTCCGTTCTTGTAACCTCACCCCACGGTAAAGGAGGAGGTCCCCTAGAACGGTTGGGTCCCTAGTTTGGGTCCAGAGGGCGTAACGTCCGTCTGAGAAATGGCAGACTCGGTGGTCCCTTCAGATTAAGTGGTATCGTTGTTGATTTTTTCAGTATACGAGCAAAGTCATTTGTAAACTGTTTTAGGTTATCGAAAAGAACCATTTTTAGTCGTTTGTTCCCGTATCTTTCCTTGAAGTAGTTAAATTAATTCTTGTGTAAAAAAAATTAGGGTATCGATGATAGTATGTATTTCTACTTTCTGACTTAAGAAACAAGGATTCTACTCCTTGTCCGTTGTAAAAGACAAGAGTGGTGAAGATAAATTATAAAGTAACATCCAAGATCAGTCTTGAAAGCCTGTTCTTCTCCGCTAGTCTACTCTTTCCTGTTTCATTCTGACATAAACGTCTACTACATTAGTAAAAGCATGTTTTAGAGTTTGTGAGACGTTTTCTTCTACGATCTTGATCATTCACTCAAGTCGTTCCAACTTCTTATGTTGTAGTCATATTTTTTGTCGATATAAAGATATAGAACCGTGTGGTAGTCTTAACTTTTCTGTTAAATGTCGTTCTATGTTTGTAATTTTATGACTTCCTATTTAGACCGTTTTCCATACCTTCTGGACATACGATTCTTGGTGTCTTTTGATGACTCTCTTTAATTCCCGGATTTATTTACCACTCTATATGGTACAAGTACCTAATCCTCTGAGTTAAGTAATTTTATAGTTAAGAGAGGTTTAATTAGACCTAAGTCGTTTTAGACTTAGTTTTAGGGTAGTGAAAAAACCATTGTCGATGGTTCTACTAATTGTTAAATACACATTCGTGTTTCCTGGGTCTTATCGGTTTTGTTGAAAGTTTTTCTTACTTATCCCTCCTTGACGTGACGTATTGGGATTTTGTATAATATTTCGATGTTATTAGTTCTGTCACACCATGATCTTAATTCTGTTTGTCTAGTCACTTCGTTTTACGTCTCAGGTCTTTGTCTAAGTATCCATAAATAAACCAGTTGACTAAAATTTGTTTTCATGTTTTCATTAATTCATCCTTTTCTTTCAAAGGTTTACCAAGACCTTGTTAAACTTTAGGTATATCAATTTTACTTAAAGTCATGTATAGAACACGATTCAGTGAAGTCAGTACAGGTCGAGACTCGCTGGGGTATCCGCCGTCGGGTGGTCCGAGGGGGCAGGGACCCTAAGAGGTCCGTTCTTGTGACCTCACCCAACGGTAAAGGAAGAAGTTACATACTTTCACTTTTCACTTTCGCTTCAACGAGTAACTATAGGCTGGGAATCGTTGGGGTACCTGACGTCGGGTGGTCCGAGGAGACAGGTGCCTAAAAGGTCCGTTCTCATGACCTCACCCCACGGTAACGGAAGAGACTGTATGGAACATTATATATGTTTTTAATGAACTTTTACCTAATGTCTTTACTTATGTTTTGATATCTTGAAAATCTCTTTTTGTATTCCCTTTTGGAGACACTTAGAGTACAATCCGTTTATGGAGAATCAATATTGTGATTTTCAGGGTAGGTATTTTCTTTTTTAACTATTTGACCTGAAGTTTAATTCTTACGGACGAGAAACTTTCTGTGTTAATTCTCTTACTTTTATTCAATATCTAACATTATTTTTATAAACGTATAGTCAAGTCAACAAGTCATCACAGACTAAGGAACGCTGGGGTACCTGACGTCGTGCGGTCCGGAGGGACAGGTAGTGGTTGAGGGCCTCAAATGAGTTTGAGTACAGGTAGCTCAACCACTACGGTAGGTTGGTAGAGTAGGAGACAGCAGGGGAAGAGGAGGACGGAAGTCAGAAAAGGTCGTAGTCCCAGAAAAGGTTCCTCAGTCAAGAAACGTAATCCACCGGTTTCTTGATATATCAAAGTCGAAGTCGTAGTCAAAGAAGGTTACTTATAAGTCCCGACTAAAGGAAATAGTATGAACTAGTTTTTTTTGAACAGAGATTTATATAAAATTTTGAGAGTTTTGAGTTATAATTCATTTATTAGGTTGACTGTTATGTGACCCCTTTTCTGGAGTTGTCCGTGAAGTGATTTCTTCGAAGGACGCATCGAGTCAGTCCCCTCGTAGACGGGTGTTACACCCTCTGGACCCAAGTTAAGGACCCACCCCTTCAAGGGGACCTCTTCCTGTACCGTTGGGTGAGGTCATGAGAACGGACCTCTTAGGGTACCTGTCTCCTCGGACCACCCGATGTCAGGTACCCTAGCGTCTTAGTTTGTGTTGAATAGTGATAGAAAGAAAGAGTGATTTATTCTATATAATTACCATTTATTCTCGTACTTTTCTACGAGTTATTGTATTCAGTCGTGTCCTTACGTTTAATTTAGATATTACTCTTTGGTGGTTACCGTGGGTGAGGTCATGAGAACGGACCTTTTAGGGTACCTGTCTCCTCGGACCACCCGACGTCAGGTACCCCAGCGCTTCTCAGCCTGTGCTGACTCGCTGAAGGGAAAGTGAAAAATGAAAGTGCGTGACCTCTTCCTGTACCGTTGGGTGAGGTCACGAGAACGGACCTCTTAGGGTCCCTGCCCCCTCGGACCACCCGACGGCAGGTACCCCAGCGAGTCTCAGCCTGTGTGGACTGCGCTGAGTCGTCGTCACCGTCGTGGTGATGCATAGACAATCTTACCGATTTTAAACATTTCTGGGGTGGTTTAAAACCGGTCCTACACTTCGTGGATCTCGAGAGTATGTGACTACCACCCTTACATTTTACCATGTTTCTGAATCCCTTTGTAAGACCGTCAAAGAATTTTTGATTTGCGTGTGGATGGTATGTTAGGGCCGTAAAGTGAGAACCCGTAGTTGCGCTCCCTTTACTTTCGTATACTGGTATGTGTCTAGACGTGTGTCTGTGAGTCTCGTCCGTACGAAGACTCTCGGTTTTTGACCTTTGTGAGTTTACAGATATCTTTCACTTACCTTTTTATTTAACACCATTCGAGCAAGTTTCCTTATATCGAGTCGTCACTTCTCTGTCTTCACAAGTATATGTGATGTCGCACCGACTCGGATTTTATTAATATGACTCACTTTCCTCGACCCGTGTGGAGGAATATGATACGATGTGTGAGTGTGGTTTGTGTAGATGGGTGATACACTGAGGTAGGTATCTTTTAAGATCTGTCACGTGGGTACCCCTGTCCTCCGTCTGACTTCAAGTGAACGGATGAACTTCCTCCCCTCCCTACTTTCCTCTCTAATGTCTCTCCTTTCTTCGAAACCGTCCACTGCTTATAGAAGTAATGGAACTGACAATCTACCTAAGTGTCCACGTGTGTACAGTTTCGAATGGTTTGCCGTGGAAAACTTGTACATGTCACATGATATGCAGTCGTTACGGAGTTATTTCCATTAAAGACCTTTCTAATGGATTGCACAATTCTGTACGAAGAATTACGAAAACTGGCCACATAAGGATCTCATATTTTCCCTAGTTTGGGATCCATGGATGCATTGGGTGTCCCGCGCGTATGTCCGAGTCAATCAGTCAACACAGGTTGAGAAACACTGGGGTTCCTGACGTCGGGTAGTCCGAGGAGACAGGTCCCCGAAGAGGTCCTTCTTACGACCTCCCCCGACGGTCCGGGAGGAGGTCCCCTAGGACGGGTCCCTCTCTTGAGTGCAGACGTAGTGGACGTGACTGTCCGTCTAAGAAACGGTGGTACGGTGGACCCTTCGGGCATTGGGTATCCTCGGTCGGTGTCTTTGGACTAAAGAATTTCAGAGTACATTTTTAACTATATGTATGTGGGGGGGGTTTTTTTCACCATATGTTCAATAACGGATCAGGTATTTATTGAATAAACAAACTTATATTCGTCTTACAAGTTGTATTTAATGATCAGTCTAACATATTGTAACAGGCGAGGGGGTGTTTAGAAGTCCACTTTGTCCATGGAATCCTTCTACATGGGACGAAACACCGTAACGAATGGGACCGTGTGTTGATTTCTTCTTAAAATTTAAAAATCGTCGTGATGACACTTCAGATCTCCGAAACTGACAGAAGAATATCACGAAGAGGGGGGTGGGGGGGGTAAGGAGAAAAAAATTGAACATTAGTGACCCTTTGTTCCCGTCTTTTATATGAACGGCTACAGTCCGTGATAGAAGGAGAAATTTCCTTCACTGTGGATTCTTAAGGTTTACAAACAGTGAATTAGTTAAACTTTCTTTCCTTTTACGTAATCTGAAAGGTAAATGGGTCCTTCCCCTGTGAAACCCAAGATTAAGTATGAAGGATCGATAAGGTCAAAAGACACCCACAAGTGAAAGAGGACCTAATCTGTTACGGAGGTCTAATATTAATACCTGAAGTCCAAAGTGATGTGTCAGAACACCGACAACTCTTTCAACCTCTTCTTAGGCGTCGCTTCGCCGGGAGACGGGGTTAGAGGGTAGATGTCCGAGTAGACAGACGGTCTCAGAGGGCTCATGAACGTTTTGAAGTCCCGTCTTCCACGTTACTTACTTAGACTACTCTACTCGAGGAAAAAAATTCACTGCTTGATAAACATTAAAGTGATATGAAGAATCCACTCACTAAATTTTATTTATACAGTAAAAGAGATCTTAATTCTTTCACTAGTTTGTAATAAAGAACCTTATTATGTCTCAATTTGAGTAGAGTCGTTCAAGTCGACACCGGCCCACCTGGAGTCGAACGGTCTCTTCTATGACAGTCTTTCTACCGATAACAACTACAAATCACTGATTCAGCACAGACATTCAAAGTGCTGGGGTACCTGACATCGGGTGGTCCGAGGAGACTGTACCCTCAGAGTCCACTCTTGTGGCGTCCGAGACCCTCCCGAGTCATGCACGATTAGGTTGTCTTTGGGGGGGGAGTCCCGGCGTCCTCAGACTCTACCGACGTCGACACTCCAGGGCTCTATGCCCTTATTGCCCGAGGCACGCCAAGGGTGGCGGGCCGAGGCCGAGATTGGACCTTGGGTCCTGTCAGGTCAGGAAGAGGGGAGACTCGGGAGGTGGTAGGGACGTCCGACGGACACACCAGACCAGGGTTCCGGTGGAGGTCGGTGTCACTGACAGTGTCTCGTCAGCGGACGTTTCATAATTCAGTGACTTAGCGCAGACTGAGACACGCTGCGGTACCTCACACCGGGTGGTCCGAGGAGACAGGTACCCTGAGAGGTCCGTTCTTATGGTCTCCCCTGACGGTAAAGGAGGAGGTCTGGGTCTCTAGATTGGGTGCAGAGGACGCCGGAGAAGTAACCGTCCGTCTAAAAGATGGCGATCCGGTGGACCCTTCAGGGTAGTCAGTGCACCCTGGAACAATTCCACGTCTGAGACGAAGTCACCCAGACCCCACCTCGGATTCTACGACGTAAAGAAAAAAAAAATTATGGATTTTGTAAAACACAACCCCATACACACACGAATCAGTGTGTCAGCACGGGTTGAGAACGCTGGGGTATCTGACATCGGACGGTCCAAGGAGACAGGTCCCCTAAGAGGTCCGCTCTTGTGACGTCACCCGACGGTAAATCGGTTAATTATTACAACACTATCAAAGTCCACCTGTCACTTCCCTGAGTCGGTCTGTATTAGTATATAGATAAGAAGGAGTTTGGGAGAAGGTAGGTAGGTCCGACCGTGGATTGTGACTCGTCTCAAGGAAGAAGATGTGTTACCCAAAAACAACCAAATGGTAAAACTTATATCGTTACACGTGTACTGGGAGGGTTTCAGGAATCGACAGGGGAGGGGGCCGTTGGTGCTCAAGCGAAAGACTCAGACACCCAGAGGAAGACAAAACATTCCTGCAAGCAACATAGTAAAGAAAAGTCTAAGGTGCATATTCCTCCCAGTACACAGAGGAAGAGACTGAGTGGAGTGAGTCACACCGAGAGGTATGACTCAGGTAGGTGCACCGACGTGCACCGGACTGTGGTAAGTGAAGTACCGGCGCATCGTAAGGTAACACACGTGACGCAGAAAGAGTGGGAAAGGAGACAACTACCTGTAAATCCAACGAAGGTACAGAACCGGTAACATTTGTTCCGACGTCACTTGTGACCCCACACCATGTGCGTAGAAGACCCCGGTACAAAAAAGAGGTCTATATACGGGTCGTCACCCTAACGTCCCAGTATACCATCGAGATAAAAATGAAAAAATTCCCGGAGGTATGACAGGAGGCCTTTTCCGTTACTGTGGGATGAGGTCATGAGAACGGACCTTTTAGGGTACCTGCCTCCTCGGACCACCCGACGTCAGGTACCCCAGCGATCCTTAGTTTGTGCTGACTCGCTGAAGCGAGAGTGAAAAGTGGAAGTACGTGACCTCTCCCTTTACCGTTGGGTGAGGTCACAGGAACGGACCTCTTAGGGTCCCTACCCCCTCGGACCACCCGACGGCAGATACCCCAACGTGTCTCAGTCTGTGCTGACTCCGCCGAGTCGTCGTATGAGAGGAGACATCACCGGTCTGGTCAAATGTAAGGGTGGTTGTCACGTCCTCCCAGGGGACCTACGACGTAAAGACTGTTCGGGGGTCCACTACGTAGTCGGTCCGCGTGGTATGCACGTCGACCACAATCAGCTGTGCCTCGTTCCCGACTTAGACGTCACCAAGAGTTTCCGCCATGGAGCTGGCCGTCGTAGCCGTTGTCGACCGTCGTCCCCTTATCGTTCAGGGGGTCGGAGTGGGCTCTGGGGGCCTTGGTCTTTGGCCACTACCTCGGACCGCCAGGCATGCAATTATTCGGAATGTCCACCTAAGACTACGTGCGGCTATTAGGCTGGTCGAGGTAAAGTTGTCCGGACGGTACCTTTGAAGATCTTCTTTGGGTCAGTATCTCCTGATAAAATTTGGTCTTACACAACTTCAGAAGGTTCTCTGTAGTAGTCGAGATTAAAAAAAAATTCCTTCTTTTATGGTATACTTTATGTGTTTGTATTCTCGAAAGAACAACTGTTCTATGTTATATGTATGTGGTGGTCGTATTAGTGCCCGAGGCAAAAGTGTATAAATAGTATTTGTACAGTGTTGGTACAAAAATTTTTGAGAGAAGGGAAAGGTTTGAGATGTAAATTTAATCTAGCGTGTTTTGATGCAGATAAGAATTTGAAATGCTTGGAATTTATTACACACTCGTGTAACCCTTTGTTTTGAGATAGATGACCCTTTTGTTATATTCGTCTCCTGGAATAAGTGTTGGCTCGACCGTCCAACTAAAACGGGGTTGTACAGGTGGCTATTGGGTATTCCTACTCCAGTTGGTCTACTAATAAAACTTAGTAAAGTGGTAAATGGATCTCTAAAAAGAAATTAATGGTGCCATCCGTGGTCTAATTTCTCTGGATCGGCGTGTACATCTATTCTTTCTGAGGTTTCTATTTAATCTAGCTTAGTGTCTCTTTCCGTCCTCCGAATGTATGGTCTTAAGTTATTTTTGCCCCTTTATAATCACCTCTGTCTTTGATGTAGAAATATGAACCCGAACGGAGTGCCAGTACCTCTCCTACCTTTGCATATTTTTAATCGTAGATATTTTTCTCGTCAGCTCTTGTGTTTATCTGTAACTAGTGCGGTTCGACGAACCCCAGTGTACTTGAGTTTCGGTTTTTACATACTAAGGTGCGTGACGGGCGTGTCTCCGTCGGTGTACGGTCCGAGGAGGTAGCGCAGGACGTAAGAAGGGCGCCGGGATTCTTTTCTAAGTCGGGGCGTCTACAGCCCCTGGCTGCCCGGAGAGTTCCCACTCGGCCCCTTGTCGTAGTAGTCGTGGTGGGTCTCTACCTCTGTGCGAGCCCGGGGTGGAACGTAGACAAGTCTTGGACACAAAATTGTCGTACAGATTTACAACCACCGCGCCACTATTTCTTAGGTGGACGGTTACGTCCTCTGCGTCCAAACTAGGGACTAGGCCCCTCTAGGGGACCTCTTCCTTTACCTCTGGGTGAGGTTCATGAGAACGGACCTTTCGGGGTACCTCAGACCGCACGATGTCAGGTGCCCCAGCGTCCCAGCCTGTGCTGAATCACTCGCTCGTTATCGGTGGCGATCGAGACGCCCGCGTCGGACGCTCTCCGCGCGACGAGTTCGGACGAGAGCCGGAGAATCCGGATGGACCTATGGGTGACACTGAAGGACTGAAAAAAGACCAACCACGACTCCAGTTCTGCGAGGAAGAGTTAGTGGGGTTTGATTTTATAGTTGTACCTTCCGTCAAAGAACACTCCTTCATTTACACGAAATAGAACGACGCAGAATAAAACCTCATCTTCGGTGTCGCACTGAGGACAAAGTGCCTGACTCTTTTTGTCGACCCTTAATACCTCCCAGTCACGAATGACAATCGTTCAGGGTCCACCGCGTCACCCTTTCTTAGGAGGACGGTGCGGTCCTCGGCGTGCAAGCTCGGGACCCAGCCCTTCTAGGGGACCTCTTCCTCTACCTTTGGGCGAGGTCGCAAGAACAGACCTTTGTAAGTATCTGGTTCCTCGGACCGCCCCACGTCGGTCACCCCGTCGTTTTTCAGTCTGTACTGACTCGTGTGTGCACGTGTGTGTGTGTGTGTTTTGATTCTCGATACAAAGGAGGGTAAATACACTGTGGTATGGTAGACCATAAGGGACCTGTGGGGGTTTTGTTTTCCCTTTTCGAGGCGAATTCAGTCCTACCATGTGTCAAGACTGGCGACCCGGGTATTGACTCTCACATGAGAAGAAAGCAAAGGAAAAAACAAAGGTTGTCATTAAAGTCCAGTCCAGAGTTCGGACTTCTGTGGAATTAGTCATAGTAGAGTCGTAAAAGGTTAGTGAACCTTCACACGGACGTAGACCTACGACAACAATTAAAAAGAGAAAAACGGACAAAACCTCAAGTCTCTCTTATATGAATTCTAAAAGACATACTGTCTTTCTTCAGAGTCCTAGGTAAAAGAGTTTCCTTGTGATCCTAAAATGAAAAGTCGGGAGACTTTCTCCTTAGGTCGTGTGGCTTCCGAACTCGTGAGAGACCCACTCGAAACTCCGAAGACGGGGAGTGAGTTCTTCCTCCGAAGGTCTGGTTTCAGGGATGTTCGGTCGACGGGGTCGTCGTTTCTCGTAGTCTTTTCTTTCTTTGACCCGTAGAAGATCCGGGTACCAAGAGTTAGAAACGACTTCCGGTCTCAGGAGACCACTCCAAAATTTTTACGGTTACGGGTTCCGTGGGAGGTCTGGGTATTCAGTTTGGAGACCTGTGTCTCATAAGGACCCGAAGGGACCACCGAGTCGACCATTTCTTAGACGGACGTTATTCCCTCTGGACCCAAGGTAGGGAGCCAACCCTTCTAGGGGACCTCTTCCCTTGCCGACGGGTGAGGTCATAAGACCGGACCTCTTAGGGTACCTGACATCAGATACCCCAGTGTTTCTCACTCTGTGCTGACTCGCTGAACGTGAAAGTTGAAAGTGAACCCGTGTCTTGGTCCGTGACTCAAAAAAGTTGGGGGTCCACTGAGGTTTCGGGTAGGCTCACACTCTTGGGTACTCGGGTCGTCTCTGTGACTGAGGGTGCGTCTGCGGTGTTCGAGTCGAGGTGGGCACCGGGGCGTGGAGGTTCTAAATGGGGTTGAGAAGGGTGTACGGCCCGTCGACTTAGAGCCCTGTATATGAAGGTGAGTGTAAGGTCTTGGACGAGAAGATTTTGTCGACGAAGTTACCCCCATATGAAGAAACGTTACGAGAAGATCAATTATTTACGAAAGAGTAAGGGAATTATAAGGAGGGGTGATTTCGTATTGGATGTTTGTGTACTTACTGTGCATGCGTTTGTGGTCCTCTGTCACTTCTTGTCCCTTCGGGCCGCACGACATCGGGTACCCCAGTGTGTCTCCGCCTGTGCTGAGTCGCTGGCTGGTCGTTGTTCACTCACACTTCCTGCGACGACGTAGAGTTGCCCCGCGAAAGAGAAATGCTAAGGTAGCAACTGAGAGCGCACTGTGCGGATTACAAAATTCCTTCGCGTCGAAAAGAAAAAAAGAAGAAAAAAATTGACCGCCACTTTAAAGTCGATCTTTAGATGAGATTTTCTAGAAGTTCTTTGTCGCGTTTATTTATGTGCCGACATAAATAAAAAATACTCATCGACTTCAGACTAGTAAGGTTCCGGTTTAAACGGACAATGAGGGCCACAAAGAACTGAAGGATGAAAACGTAAGGTCAGGGGATATTACTTTTCCTGTAGAAAAAACCCACAATCAAGATTTTTCAGAACATCCAGAAGTGTTTTGGATGTTCGTCCCGTTTCTGATTATCTCAAAACGGTTCTTTTACGTGACCAGAATCGTTTGTGGGAGAAGGTTGTTGTGTTCTCTTCTGAGATGTGTACCTGTAGTGGTCTACCAGTTGTGGCTTTAGTCTAACTAATATAAGAGACGTCGGTTTCTACCTCTTCGAGATATGTCAGTTGTTTTTGTTCTGGTCCTCGACTGACACCGAGTCTAGTACTTGAGGAATAATGGTTTAAGTCTGAATTTAACTTCTTTCATCCCTTTGGGCGATCTGGTAAGTCCATACTGGATTTAGTTTAGGGAATACTAATATGTCGCCTTCACTCTTTATCTAAATTCCCGGATCTAGACTATCTATGTTACGGACTACTTGATACCTGACTCCAAGTACTGTAACATGTCCTCTGTCCCTAGTTCTGGTAGGGGTACCTTTTCTTTACGTTTTTTCGTTTTACCGACAGACCTCTCCGGAATGTTTATCGACACTTTTCTTCTCTTCACTTTTCGTTTCCTCTTTTCCTTACTATATTCGTAGACTTACGTCTCAAGGTTTCTTATCGTTCCTCTCTATTCCTTCGGAAGAAGTCGTTAGTTACGTCTCTTTATCTCCTTTTGTTGTCTTACCCTTTCTGATCTCTAGAGAAGTTCTTTTACTCTCTATGGTTCCCTTGTAAAGTACGTTTCCACCCGAGCTATTTCCTGTCTTTACCATACCTGGATTGTCTTCGTCTTCTATAATTCTTCTCCACCGTTCTTATGTACCTTCTTGACATATTTTGTCTAGAAGTGCTGGTTCTATTAGGACTAATACACTAGTGATTAGATCTCGGTCTGTGCAACCTTACACTTCAGTTCACCCGGAATCTTTCGTAGTGGTGCTTGTTTCGATCGCCTCCATTACCTTAAGGTCAACTCGATAAAGTTTAGGACCTTCTACTACGACACTTTCACGACGTGAGTTATACGGTCGTTTAAACCTTTTGAGTCGTCACCGGTGTCCTGACCTTTTCCAGTCAAAAGTAAGATTAGGGTTTCTTTTCGTTCCGGTTTCTTACGAGTCTGATGGCGTGTTAACGTGAGTAGAGTGTACGATCATTTCATTACGAGTTTTAAGAGATTCGGTCCGAAGTCGTTATGCACTTGACACTTGAAGGACTACAAGTTCGACCAAAATCTTTTCCGTCTCCTTGGTCTCTAGTTTAACGGTTGTAGGCGACCTAGTACCTTTTTCGTTCTCTCAAGGTCTTTTTATAGATAAAGACGAAATAACTGATACGGTTTCGGAAACTGACACACCTAGTGTTCTTTGACACCTTTTAAGACTCTTTCTACCCTTATGGTCTCGTGGACTGGACGGAGAACTCTTTAGACATACGTCCAGTCCTTCGTTGTCAATCATGACCTGTACCTTGTTGTCTGGCCAAGGTTTATCCTTTTCCTCAGGCAGCTCCGACATATAACAGTGAGACGAATAAATTGACTATACGTCTCATGTAGTACTCTTTGTGACCTGACCTTCTTTGTGTTCGACCTCAGTTCTAACGGCCCTCTTTATAGTTAGTGGAGTCTATACGTCTACTGTGGTGGGATTATCGTCTTTCTCTTCTCCTTGATTCCTCGGAGAACTACTTTCACTTTCTCCTCTCACCTTTTCAACCGAATTTCGAGTTGTAAGTCTTTTGCTTCTAGTACCGTAGACCAGGGTAGTGAAGTACCCTTTATCTACCCCTTTGTCACCTTTGTCACAGTCTGAAATAAAAACCCGAGGTTTTAGTGACGTCTACCACTGACGTCGGTACTTTAATTTTCTACGAATGAGGAACCTTCTTTTCAATACTCGTTGGATCTATCGTATAAGTTTTCGTCTCTGTAATGAAACGGCTGATTCCAGGCAGATCAGTTCCGATACCAAAAAGGACACCAGTACACACCTACACTCTCAACCTGACACTTCTTCCGACTCGCGGTCTCTTAACTACGAAAACTTGACACCACAACCTCTTCTGAGAACTCTCAGGGAACCTGACGTTCCTCTGGGTTGGTCAGGTAAGACTTCCTCTAGTCGGGACCCACAAGAAACCTTCCTGACTACGATTTCGACTTCAAGGTCATAAAACCGGTGGAGTACACTCCTCAACTGGGAAACCTTTTCTGAGACTACGAACCTCCCTAACCCCCGTCCTCCTCTTCCCCTCTGTCTCCTACTCTACCGACCTACCGTAGTGCCTGAACTCCCTACACTCAGACTCACTTGAGACCCTCAACCACTACCTGTCCCTCCGGACCGCACGACGTTAAGTACGCCAGCGTTTCTCAGCCTGTGCTGACTCGCTGACTTGACTTGACTTCCACTACTTTTGCAGGGAGGGCTCAGTGTTATACACGTTGGGACCGTAAAAAGTCCCGAGAAAAAACCGTGTCACTTGTCTCCACTTCTGTGCTCTGTCGTGAAATAAAATTAATAAGAAGAACCTGGAGGACGTACAGGTCCACAGCTAAGGATTTCTTTGAGTAAGTACCAACCGTCTATTACGTCGGCGAAAGGTGGGACGTCACTGGTTCGTGTCTCTTTTGTATCACTTATGTCAAAAGAAATGGTTTCTCCACGGCAATTGCACAGGAACCTAATGTTGACGAACACACACTTGAGGATCTTATAAAAGGTCTTGCAGAAAAGTTGTTCGTCCCGAACGACTCAAGCGGTTTCGATGAAGGATTGGAAACAGACAAGGCAAGAAACCGTTGAGAAAGGCTGTCCGCCGGGGTAAGTTTCAGGAAGGAGACGAGATTAGGTAGAGTAATGTAACAGAAGGTGAAACGACAATGGAGCAGTGTTATGCCTAGAAGTTTCCTTGAGGGGTTTTCCTACTTCAGTCTTAGGGCTAGTTAGAAGACAATCGTGGCCTTCCTTCTAAATACACATACGGATATCTTTGTGTGCAGGAACATTGCGGGTCACTCGTGTCTTCTTAATTTCAATGTACAAGATGAGGTCCATTTAAACCAAGATGAATTACTATTTTCTGATGGAATAATTTTTGTTTCTACTTTGCCAACGTTTATTGCCGTGTAAACAAGCCACGACTAAACCTCCGAAAGGTCATGTAGTCGTGAGATGTAATTATCCAGCGATCTCTTCTCTATGTCGGTGGTCGGTTTTACAAAGTCCGCTCTTTACTTCTCGTTCTTTCTGAACGGTCGTTGTGCACCAACCGATTCCCGTTTCCCCGAGGCCTTAGGCCGTCTGGATCCAAGTTTAGGACCGACACAGAGGGACCCAGTCTGCCAGTCGGATACTGGTAAGGGTAGAGATTTTACGTTTATTACCCTTAAGGGACCACCAGGTCACCAATCCTGACGTGTGAAAGTGACGGTTCCCATACCCAAGTTAGGGACCAGTCCCTTGATCCTAGAGGTATTCGGCGTGACGAGACGGTTACTTATTTATTTCATATTACGTTTATTACCGTTATTACTGGAAGGGTCCCAACGACACTCCTAAGTTTCCAAATCTTTTTTCACTCACGTCCGGTCGATAAGGACGACGTAAGATCTCTTTACGTTGGGTTTTATTTGGGGCCTCCGTTCTCTTCACCCACCATGGACACACGTGGAATGTCTCCTCTTTTCCCTCCGAGGGCCTCTGACCTGAGTAGGAGGGGTGTTTCGAAAGATTTCGCGTTTGTACTGACACGGCAAGAGTAAATCGGGAGAAGTCACTGAGAGTGCTGGGTCTTTACTCTCTCTGTGTATGTAGGGTTAATGAAGAGAACCGTATTAGGGACCTACTCTAAAAAAAAAAAGGGGGTTTTTTTGAGTTGGGGTTTAGTGTAAAAAGACAAAATTCTATAAAAAATTATACCTAGAAAAAAAAAAAAAAAAAAANATCGGGAGAAGTCACTGAGAGTGCTGGGTCTTTACTCTCTCTGTGTATGTAGGGTTAATGAAGAGAACCGTATTAGGGACCTACTCTAAAAAAAAAAGGGGTTTTTTTTGAGTTGGGGTTTAGTGTAAAAAGACAAAATTCTATAAAAAATTATACCTAGAAAAAAAAAAAAAAAAAATCAGAAATAACTTAAACAATGTTATAACGAAGACACAATGCCAAACCCAAAAGACGATGTTCCGTACACCCTAGAATTGAGGAGCTGGTCCCTAGCTTGGGTGCGGGGGGCGTGACCTTCTGTTTCAGAAGTGGCGACCTACGGTCCCGTCAGGGGGTTTAGTGGAGACGGTGCTTCAGAAAGACTTCGGCGTCTGTCGTGACGGGGACGAAGAAACCCCGAGGGTGGGATGTCCCTGTGTGAAAATCGTTTCACGGGTGTCTGAAAAGACTCGAGCGACCAAGTGCGCAGACTTAGACACGTGATTCGTCCTTCAAGGGATTCTTGTTCCTGTGACCCGATGAGTAGAGACATCGGGATCGTCGATCGGATCGTGCCCTGTGGACCGCCTACCAGGTGTCTTGCGGACTTCTCACTTCCTTACTCGGTAGGTTGTTCATTTGCCGTCGCGGGCTCGTCTGGGGTGTAGAAGGTTGGAGGACAACCCGGTCGCAGGGGACCTTGGTGTGACGGAAACAGTCGGTCACCGACTGTAGCGTCGTTTCTGGGCTCCGAGCTCGAGGCATAAGTCCCACCTGAACGTATATTGGAATCCCGTAAACAAATTTTTGTTTTGTTTTTTTATTGGTGTTTAGACGGACGTAGCTAAAAATGTACACACTTTTTCCCGAGTATGAATTATGACCTGAAATGTGTCCTCGACCCCTTCTTCTCTTTTTCGTTAGTCTAATGTGTCTGCACAAGGAGGAACTTTTCACGGAGGCAGATTTTGGCAGTGTTATCATTTATATTAATCTATTGTTATTATTATGGTTTATGGTGTCAAATAGTGGTAGGAAAGAAGACTGCGAAAGTTAACCTTGCCTTTTGTGTTAATGATTAATTTAATCTGTTGTCCTCCGTAGTCACAGGTTTCCACTGGGATCACTATGTCTACTCAATGACGTCGATGAGGTTTCGGAGTGACAGTAAGTGTCTCCCGCGACAAAGGACCGCCCGCAGCTGAGCCTTTTGATCTGGGCATAGGACGTAAACGAGGACCTGACCTTTACGTCAAGTAAAGGGATAAAGGGTGTACCAATGACTCGGCGACACTCCGGTGTCTCTGCCATCTCGGGTCAAGGAGGAGAGTTCCTCGAGTCACATGCGACCTCCCCCTTCTCGTGTCCACACTTTTCGGATCGTCTCTGACTCCGCTTCTTTATTCAGAACCCTGAAGGGGTCACAGGTATCGGTCTGACGACGGCCACGTCGCCCTCCCCCGCTCCCAGTTAGAGACCAGTCCCCAATTAATAAATAAAAATTTTAAATAATAAAAATTTAATTAATTGTAGAGTTCAGTCCCCCTTTTCTCGTCCCCTGAGTATAAAGAGCGGGACCTCCATAGACCCATTTTTTATTTTCGTCGAAATTTCATCTCGACCCTCTTTGTCCTCCGGTACTAGAAGCCCCTTCGACTCTCGTAAGACAAAGGGAGAGAAGAAAAAAATTTTAAGTCAAGATATCACCTTTCGTGGTTCAGGGAAGGAAGGGAAAATGAACTTCTGAAGAGATTTAACACGAAAATTTCCGCAATCCTCTTTTTTTTTTTTTTTTGCCAAAACATCAGATTACCCTTTAACCCCTTTAATTTAAAATTTAAAATCTTATTTTTATAAAAGAATGACTTCCTACCGAGTCTGTAAAAATTGTACTTTTTTCACTTAAGTCTTAGTAGATCTTCCCCTAAATGACACGTCAAGACTGGTTTAAGTAAATTACGACAAAAGACGAAAGATCTTTGTAGAACGGCCTATCGCAAGACATTTTTCTGTGTTGTTTATGTAGCGGAGGGAAGGAACATTAAAAGACCTGTCCGATTAAAAACAGTATCCAATTTTCCTTTTGTGCTCATCGATACTACCTGTGCATTTCTCCCGTAGCATCGGTCGCGGCGGTCGTCATCCCCGAAATGTTAGTGCGTTTCAGGTTGAAGACCAGGTCGAGCGGTGCGTGCTCCACTGGGACCGAATTTTTACCGAGTGTGCAAGAACCGGAGTCAAAGGTGTACTCAGTTTACCCTTATTACGGTAATGGACGGGGGTTGCCACTCGTCCTTATAACTCTCTCAGTTTAGTAGGTCGCTCACGAGTCGTTTCTCGTTCGAAAGTTACAAGTGTTTGGCGGCACACTCTGTGAGGCCCCACTGTCCCTCCGGGCAATCCCAGTCAGGCGACGTCGACACGGAAGAGTCCGATTTTACTTCTAGGAGAGTTGAACTTACGTTCACTTTCTGTCGTAGTCGGTGGAACGTTTTCTCGTTCTTTCTGCGGGTTTACCTTCGCTTCGGACTTCCTTTGAGGACAGGGTCGGTGTGGACGTTCCTTGACTTCAATTGCACTTTAATGTTCTTCTGACTGGAGTGGTGGCGAAGGTCAAAAGAGACTGTAGACTATGGGTCTGCAGTGGCTCGTAGGCCTCTTGTTTCTTTCACGTCTCCTGTCGCTCTTTCGGCGGACGGCAGTGAGAGAGTGAGCCTCGGAGCCTCGGAGCCTCGGCTCAGCCGTTGAGCCGTCTCCCTCCTTTGTGTTCTAGGCAGGCACCATTTGTATGTGGTCTAGAAATCCTGGGTCCTATGAAGATTCCTCTATATGTCTCTATCACCGTTTCGGTCGTTTTTTACTGGCACTCTAAGCACCCTTCCGACTCTGAAACTTTGTCTACGAGGTGAACCGGTTCAGTTAAGTGATGGGAGATTGTCTGGACGACGTGTGTCTGGGTGTTGCTTTCGTTTGGGAGTGTGATCCAAAGTAGTCAATTCAAGTCAAGTCAAGTCAGCGAGTCAGCACAGGTTGAGAAACGCTGGGGTACTTAGTGTCGTACGGTCCGGAGGGACAGGTAGTGGTTGAGGGCCTCAAGTGAGTCTGAGTGTAGGTAGCTCAGGCACTACGGTAGGTCGGTAGAGTAGGAGACAGCAGGGGAAGAGGAGGACGGGGATTAGGGAGGGTCGTAGTCTCAGAAAAGGTCACTCAGTTGAGAAACGTACTCCACCGGTTTCATGACCTCGAAGTCGAAATCGTAGTAAGGAAGGTTTCTTGTGGGTCCCGACTAGAGGAAATCTTACCTGACCAACCTAGAGGAACGTCGGGTTCCCTGAGAGTTCTCAGAAGAGGTTGTGGTGTCAAGTTTTCGTAGTCGGAAGAAGTGTCAGGTTGAGAGTGTAGGTATGTACTGATGACCTTTTTGGTATCGGAACTGATCTGCCTGGAATCAGTCGTTTCATTACAGAGACGAAAACTTATACGATAGATCCAACCAGTATTGAAAAGAAGGTTCCTCATTCGTAGAAAATTAAAGTACCGACGTCAGTGGTAGACGTCATTAAAACCTCGGGGGTTTTTATTTCAGACTGTGACAAAGGTGACAAAGGGGTAGATAAAGGGTACTTCACTGTCCTGGTCTACGGTACTAGAAGTAAAAGACTTACAACTCGAAATTCGGTTGAAAAAGTGAGAGGTGAAAGTGAAAGTAGTTCTCCGAAAACTCAAGGAGAAGTGAAAGACTGTATTCGCACCACAGTAGACGTATAGACTCCAATAACTATAAAGAGGGTCGTTAGAACTAAGGTCGAACACGAAGAAGGTCGGGTATCATGTGTGATTTTTTTTTTTAGAACATACGGACCTCGTGATTTCGTTGATCAATCTTTCTTCTTTCTTTCGCTACGCTGAATTAGGTTAAGTGATCTTATTTTACAGGGGTCTAACGACTATTGTCCTCGAACATCCCTTATGCGGAACTATATTCACACGGTCTAAACCAGGAGTTTTATAGACAAGGCATGTCTCTGAAACTTATCATTCACCCTCCGACTACGTGTATGCGACATCTATGCACATACTTGATCTACCGATTAATCCTGGACCCGAAGGGTCCACCACGACCACCGTGTCTTAGTCCGACGGTCACGTCCTCTCCGTTCTTCGACCCCGAGCGGAGGACCCAGTCCTTCTAAGGGGCCTCTGCCTTTACCGTGGGGTGAGGTCACAAGAACGGACCTTTTAGGGTGCCCGTCTCGCCTCACCGCCCGATGTCAGGTGCCACGACGTTTCTCAGTCTGTGCTGACTCGCACGTGTGTGTCCTATCGGACGTCCCGTCGCGTCCCTGGACGGGAGGCCCGAGCGACCACTGGATTTGCCCCTCCTCTGGGTCTTTTGCTCCCCTGCACACGTGAGGCGCCATGTCGTCTTGGACTGTTACAAAGTCTCGTTGAGGTGGGGTTGGTTTCCTCCTTTCTTTCGCGGCGGCGAGTCAGGACAGACCGAGAGACGCTGGGGCACCAGACGTCGGGTGGTCCGAGGAGACAGGCCCCCTAAAAGGTCCGTTCTTGTGACCTCACCCCCGGTGACGGAAGAGGTCCTCTAGAAGGGCTGGGTCTCTGACTTTGGCCCAGAGGGCGTAACATCCGTCTGCGAAGTGGTAGACTCGGTGGCCCCTTCAGCTGGGTGAGCTTAGTTTTTAGTTACTGATTCTATGTCATTCACCCTTTACGATGTACTTCTTCGACTTACTTGTCCACTTCGTTGGTCTCTCGTTTCTCCGACTGAAGACCGGAGACTCCCAGCCTTCTCAGGACACCAGGGGTCGTAGTCAGACCCGAACCTGTGACAGGATCCTTCGAGAGTTAGAGTGTCCGTCTGGAAATTGACTTCGTTGTATTACCCACTGGCACTTGGGAGGGTTCCGAAGGTAGAGGAGTTGTACAAAAAGGTTGTATGGAAGACAATCACCATTATTACGTCCACAAGGGTTTCTCACTTCAGGGAGGCGTCTGTTATGAAGACAATAGATTGACAGTGGTTGTAAGGACACAGGGGAATATAGAATAAATTCCTGAATAGTGTTGGACATTAAAAGAATAGCAAAGCGACGACTGACACCCCTAGTAGGCGAAGACTTACATTAAAGGACTTCCATTTCCTGGAGGGGAACAAGGCCGTACGTCGGGTCATGGATGGACGTGTACTCGTCTTCCGTACGGAATTCATAAACGACCCTTAGACGTGACGCCTTCGTCTTCGAAACGGGAAGAGTAAGGTAAAGTTTGTATAGTAAACCCACAGTAATTTTAAGTAATTTTAAGACAGGAATTTCAGTTGACTGACCCCCTGAAGGGGTCACCGGATCACCAATTTCGTCTCTCGAAGGTTTCGTCCCCAACGTCCAAGTTAGGGACCAGTCCATTGACTCTAAGGTGGAACGTGTCGGTGGTTCTTTTCTTTTTAAAAGTGACTCTCTCAGTTTCTCGACTCGTTACTTTTGATATTCCGTGATTCCTTTTTCTACCTTCTGTCGTGTTTATTTACAATTTTACTAGAAACGAATACTTAATATTATTCATTATATAATTTTTTTTTCAGTTGGCTGGTCCTAAGACCATGGGCAGGACGGTGAGAGTTGTGTCGACTCGTAAGAACTCGTTTGAAAAGGTGAGAGACTAAAGGAAAGACCCCACGGACTTGATAAGAGAATTTCCAAGGAATGTAACCATCGTAAGATTCTAATAAAACCTTTTATCTTGGGGTTTCTGGACTCGATACTATTAATTTCAAATGTTACTAGTCTTGTTTATTTGTTTACGTAAAACTCTGACAAACTCAATCGGTGTCAACAGAACTAAATCGAGTAAAGTGACGGCTCAGTGTGTGACATGCGAGGAAAGACGTAGACCGGGAACCTTTCCCGTTTTACCTGCTCCTCCGATTACAGGTGAAGGATTTGATTCTCGTTCGGGGACGAGAGGACACGCCCCGTAGAGACGTCGGAGATACGGTCTGAGGATTACACTCTTCGTTGACCGTAAATTAATTCACCAAGAATCCCTAAAACTAAAAAGGTCGGTGGTTGCCCAATTCCGCGACTCTAGCAGGAAACAAAATGTTTCCTCGTCCTTTTGTGTCCCTCGACTATGTCAGGTAATAATTTTAACGTAAAGTCGTCTCCGTCTGCTGAGGTCGGTGGACTGCGACCCGAACCGGTAGGAGAGAACGATGTTTGGGTTTCGATAAGGTAATTTTCGTATTCGTTTTGTTATCTCGACTGTCGGGGTGTTCGAGGGGGCCGTCTGTCTTCGGTAGTCGGGACGACCACTTCATAAATCGATGTCTGCCTCTTCTCTGTAAAGAAACTAACTTCCTATTCTCTTTCCTTATGTCTCGGTGAGACGTTAGTCTCGCGTTAGCATGTATGAACTTCTTTATTGTCGAAGCTGTCAGTCTCCTATTCAAACGATGATCTTTCATCCTCTTTCATGGGGCTCTCCCCTGGACCTTTTCAGACTCCCCCTTACTCCAGCAAGAATGGACGAGGTGGAAGTTGAACCTACTAGTACCAAGGGTGGGTACGGGGCGCACTAGTAAAGATGTCTTTGATTTGTCACTCGAAGAAGTCCCCCGGTTCGTCCGTGTTTTGATTGGAGAAATCGAACCCGTCACAATGCATTATAATTTTTCGAGATTTAGAAATGAACCTTCAGTTACTTTAATCGTCATCTCAAACCTTCAGTCTTTGTGCCACGACCCACTAAATTTTTTGTTTTGTTTTGTTTTGGGAGGCTGGTAAGAAACGTCGATTTGAGGTCGAGGCCAAGAGGTCCGATCTTCTCATCACAATTATCTAAGACGGAGCTGATTTTTCCCTCGGTCACCGTCTTTTAGATAAGGAGGCCGTTCCAACGGCCCGTTGCTCGTTCGAAAACCGTACACCGACTACAGAGGTCCGTCGCGCCTGATGTGTCTCATTCGAGAAGGTAGTGAATATTGATTGAACTAAAACTACCTAATTTTGGTTTAGTTTTGCATGACATTGAGTGAGCGAAGGTTTACGTCCTCAGTCTCTCTCTGTCTTTTGTAGGACTACCATTTGCATTCTGATTCACTAGTCCTTTTCTTTTCGGGTGACTTTGAGTGAGACATCCCGCTACTTAGAGAATGTGTAGGACCATATGTGTGTTCAAACAAAATTCTACTCTTATAAGTTGTCGTTACCCTTTCTTGTCGTAAGTTCTTAGAAAGCCACATCCCCTACTTACTTCATCCAACTCTCGCTAATTCTCCTTGTTTGAAGGTCAACGTTTTATTTACTCAGTGTCTCTACTCTACGTGTCGTACCCCTTATGACACGTATTATGACGTTATAGACGTACCACTGTCCACCGTTGATCTGCAGTGTCACTGGTAAGACGCTCCATGCCTTTATAGCTTAGTGATGTAACGCATGGACCTTCATTTTGTCACAAGATCCAGTTACTACGAAGTTAAATTTTTTTACATAAAACCTTTTGATGATTACAATGTTTCTACCTCGGAGTCACAATGTTCCTTAAGACCTAAGTTTACGTAGAAACCCCCACTTCCACAAACGTGGCAAAAAAACGTTTGTGGACTCGTGTAATCAGTGATTAGCCGTTCGGGAACGATTCCCGAGACTCGAGGGTAGGGGCACGACTCCCGTACTACCCCTTTGCATCCTGATTTCCGGTGCGGAGTAAGTCTTGTTTAAATGATAATCCTGTCTTCCATTGTACCAAAAAGAGTGGTTGGTTGGTTCGAAGGAGGTGTCTTCCAATCAAAACCATGACTAACACAACCGAATACTTTTGGTGGGGGTCTATATGACCGGCTCGACGGCACTGGAGGGTTTACTAGTCTGGACTCACTTCCGACCAGACGGGAAGGGCTCACGACCACACTGGGTCCGGATCGACGGTCCCCGACCTCATGGTATTTTGTGTGAGTGTGAACTGGGGTTTGAAAAGAAACTCTTTTTGTAGGAAATGTTCCAAGTATTACAAAGTGGAGGAAGGCATTTTTTTTTTTGGGAAACCCCCTGAAAGGACCGCCAGGTCACCAATTCGGGGGTGGGACAGTGACGTCCCCGAGCCCAATCTGGGGACCAGCCCCCGATTCTAGGGTGTACAGCGTGTCGTGTTGTGGGGGGTTGGTTTTTTCTTTTCTTTGAGGAAAGTAAGTCTTTTGACGTGTGTGTGTCTGTCTCCCCAGGCGAAGAGCACGTTAGGACTTGGACGACTCCAGTAGTCGTCGGTGCCCGGGTCGTGTCCCTACGCCTCCCGTTTCCGTTGGTCTACGTCGCCGGGCCCTCGCCGCGTGTGTGGGAGGCTCCGCGACGCTCCCTTCGGTCGACCACGGACGGCAGAGGAGATTGCACCTCTTGCGTGTGCCGAAGTCCACCTCGCGAGTCCAAGGTCTGCACCGTCCAGGGTAGACGCCGGAGCCGTCGGGGAGGAGGCACTGTCCAGGCAGTGCGGAGGGCGGTTGAACGGTACAAAGAACGTTGTGTAATTTTACGTGGTGTCCCCGATTTTCGTCGGAAGAGGTGTTGGTCATGCTACTATTTTGCGTTGAACTACCTTTGACTATATAATAGTAGTGAGCGATAGTTCTGTTTACGGGCGTCCTTTGGCTCAACAATCAAAATTATACTTTTCCCGAACTACCCAGAAGGGTAGTCGAACAGGTCCACCGACGGTGGAAGGTGTTCGGATTCCGAACGGATGAGAAAGTCCAGTTCAGGCTTGTGGTGGGGTCTTTCGGAAGCGCCTCGGGAGGTGGGGAGGAGAGTCGGGCCGACGAGGGACTTCGAGACGAGGACGTACCTTGGAAAAGATGAAGTATAAATAGGACACGAGTGTTGGTAAGAAAGAGGTCGGTCCACACACAAGGGGCTCGCGTTCGAGTCCCGGACTAAGTCTCGTCTACGAGTCACCGTCTACGAAAACAAAAAGTAACCTTCTTTTGTTTTACCACACATTTATATTGGGGCTTCTTTTTTTCCGAAAAAAATCAAACAACAAGTAGACCCTATAGACCAGTTCGGGAAACACGACACAGTACCTCTCCTCGGACACCAGACTCACGACAACCGGTCGGGCCGAGACGGAAAGGTCGACCTCACGGGACGTGTGGGACATTCCTTCGACCATTTGACGGCACAGCGTCTCCTCAATAAGTCATTCATCTCCGGTACTCTTTTGACTCAACCACTTGAACGAGGATTACAGAAGGAAAGAATTTTACTAAAGGATACAATGATTTCCGAATGTCCACGTGGTATCTCGGAAGTAGAAAAGTATGTGTGTGTGGCCGTGTGTTGTAGTCAACGGGCACCAACTGACAATTTGAAAGAGAAATGGACTACTCAAACGTTCTATCTCCGAAGAAAGTTCAAATGTCCATTACCGTGGGACAAACAAAGTATGACAAACAGTAATTAATGAACAACGTCGGAGCAAACAGAAGGGTTATCTGACACTCGAGGGGTTCCCATCTTTGATAAAGTAGAACTCAAGATAGTCATGGGGTACCGGGTTGTGGTCCTGACTGTACCTGCTTCGTCGATGTATGAATGACTTACTAGTGCCGGACTTAATTAGTCGACTGACCATGTCGTCGTGGATTGACTTCAAGGTCGAATCGCCTCCCAGAGACTTTATTCCGGTGTTAACTCGTCAATCGGATGACCAGCGCGTGATCTAAAAAAACGAAGTTTCTTTGAATGTTTGATTTATTTTTTCAGTCGTGGGAGGAAATCCTTTTGATTTCTCTAGTTTGGTCAGTTAGGATTTCCTTTAGTTGGGACCTATAAGTAACCTTCCTGACTATGACTTCGACTTCGAGGTCATGAAACCGGTGGACTACGTTTCTCGACAGAGTAAACTTTTCTGGGACTACGACCCTTTCTAACTTCCGTCCTCCTCTTCCCCTGCTGTCTCCTACTCTACCGACCTACCGCAGTGGCTGAGTCACCTGTACTCAGACACGTTCGAGACCGTCTACCACTTCCTGTCCTTCGGACCACACGACGTCAGGTGCCCCAGCGTCTCTTAGACTGTGCTGACTCGCTGACTTGTCGTCGTTTCCTTGGGGTTTTAGGATCTTCTCAGTCCTCCTCGACCCTCCTCCGCAACGTTTCCCTTTGCGAGACATTAGAATAAACTTCTCTTGTAAGCTTTAGTCTTCGTGGACACGAGTCTACAAGTTCTGTCTGTGACACCAGTTCTATGTCTGAGTAAAATTTACGGTCAAACCCTGGTCTTTGTGGGGATAAGTGAATGTCATTTTTAAGAGAGAGTGAGAAAGGGGGGAAGGGGGGTCGGACGAAGGGACTGGGGGACAGTGTGTGTCAGGAGACTGCAAAGAGAATTTCATAAAGTCTACTAAAATGAAAAGGGGTGTACATACAAATGCAAGTAGTCTTATATATAAGACTATAAAAATAAGTCTTTTTATGTAGTATTTATAATCATGTACGGACATAGCCTCACCCGATGCGTATCCAAAGATTTCTACACGCGTATGACCCCTGAAGCGACTGTCAGATCACCAATTCTGAGGTGTGAAGTCGACGTCCTCTGTACCAAAGTAGGGACGAATCCCTTGACTCTAGGTGTACGGACCGCCACGTCGGCCTTTTTTTTTTTTTTACGTACATATAGTAGTGTCCTAATAGACAAATAAATGAGAGTGATTATTTCGTTTCATCTCTTTGTGCCTTTTTAGTTTCGTCATCTATTAAAAAATTTAATAAGTATAAACTGAGATCCGAGATCCTGTGATTGTCAAATTTGTGGTCTGAAGGGAAGATAAGAATTAAGATAAATCGAATCCGATAATTCTGATTAAATACAAAGTTTCCGTATGTGATTGACTAGTGTACTCTATTATATACATTTTCATGAGACATTAATTTTACATAATGACACATTATTACATTTACAGTAATGATATTATTAGTACGAAAGAAAGTTAAACATACACACATATATATAATTATATACATCGGTTGTGTTGAAAAGATTATTGGACAAGTGTCTGGTTAGGACTAGTCACTGTTTCAAAAGTGACCGGTCTTCGTTTTCCTCTTTTTAATATTGTTACACAATTCTAAAAAAATTATATATATTACGATTCACATAATATAAATTCTCCAACGAAAATAAGACTTTAATTTAAGAATGACTAAAAAAAAGGATCAAACAAGTTTCCAGGTGACAAAACAGCTTAATATTATGTCGACAACGAGTCAGCGGTTCAGCACTGACTAAGAAGAGCTGAGGTACCTGACGTGTGGTCCGAAGGGACTGGGAGTGGCGGAAGGTCTGAAACGGTTCAAGCACAGGTGACTCAGTCACTTCGGTAGATCGGTAGAGTAGGAGACAGTAGGGAAAGAGGACGGAAGTCAGAAAGGGTCTTAGTCCCAGAAAAGGTTACTCAACCGAGAAACGTCGTCCACCGGTTTCATGACCTCGAAGTCATGACTATAAATCCTGACTAAAGGAAATCTTAACTGACAACCTAGAGGAACGTCAGGTTCCCTGAGAGTTCTCAGAAGAGATCGTGGTGTCAACCTTTCGTAGTTAAAAAGCCACGAGTCGGAAGAAATACCAGGTTGAGAGTGTAGGTATGTACTGATGACCTTTTTGGTGTCGGAACAGCTATACCTGGAAACAGCCGTTTTACTATAGAAAAGAAATATCGTGTGACAGATCCAATCATTATCACCATCGTTCACCGTTAAAAATTTCGGTAATAAACGTTTTTTTTTTTTTCTTTCTTTTCTTTTAAAAGAAAACTTTAAATAATTAGGTACCTTGGATTTTCAGACTTTTTTTTTTGACTAGGTCCGTTGTTTTTGTGGTTGTGTGGATGTCAGACAAGTTCCTTTCTTCCACTCCCAGGAGAAATGGACATCGAAAGCACGGAGACTTTCACTTTTCGATTTCACAGTCAGTGAGACAGCACAGGTTGAAACACTGGGGTACCTGACAACGGGTGGTCCGAGGAGACACGCACCTTAAGAGGTTCGTTTTGATGACCTCGCCCAACGGTAAGGGAAGAGGGCCCCTAGAAGGGTTGGGTCCCTAACTTGGGTCCAGAGGACGTAACGTCCGCCTAAGAAATGGTAGACTCGGCGGTCCCTTCGAGGTCGTGGAAGTGAACAGGCTATTGTAGGCCTTATAGGGCTCTCCGGGCCGGAGACACGACTCGGGACGACCCGAGGGTCGTAGGGTCGTGGACACACCGAAGACCCACTAGTGAAGTAAATGGGGTTCCCGGGGTCGTTCTTCGTGGTGAAGTCTTCTTTCCGGGTTAGAATTTGATCAGGTCCCAGCCCCGTCCGATTCCCTCTGTGACTTAGGTTAAATAATATCCGTTTCTCTGAAGTTTCAGAGGTAGGGTTCCGAGTTTGTCGGTATTGGCTTAACCATAAAGAAGAGTCTAAGTTCCGTCCCGGTTCAGTGTGTCCGAGTGAAGTCCCAGGTCAAAGGCAGAACCTCCGACACCGGGTCCGTCCGAGTGACGGGAAACTAGACCAACCTTGGTCTCACAATGTTTGTGCGAGCATAATTCGATAGAGGGCAGACGGACTCCCGTGGCCAGACGTTACACTCTTCCCCTCAAAGTTTGTCACTCCCAGGGTTCAGGAGTGAATGCAATGTAAAATAGACGATCCGACCGATTACGCGGAAGATACCATCCGCCACTGCCCATGGGACACCGTACGTTATTCCGTCCGGGTCTCCCAAGACAGAGATGGAGGTAGGAGACCCGGTCCTTAAGTCCCCTTCTTGTTCTCTTTGTTATTCGCTCGTGGTCTTGGGACTTAATATGAAAATAATTGGTGGGCGACCGTAGACGCCTCAGGGATCCTCGAGACTCGAGACGCGATATTTCTGCGTTTTCTCCACAGTGGTAGGGGTCGGTAGTTTCGGAGGTGCAGGGTGGTCGGTGGGGTCCCCATTACCTAGTAAAGTTCTCGCGGAAGAGGAGGTAAGACCCCCGGAAGAGGATCTAAACTGTCACGTCCAGAGGTAAAAGTTTTAGTCTTACATATTTTTCAGGGAAGGTGGCCTTCGATAAGACACACCTTCTTGTCCGTCAGTTGTCGTTTGCAGAGGTCCCCGTGTCGGTCCTGGCAGGGTAGAGGACCTGTCAAATGATTTTCAGAGGGTGGGGACATAAGTGTCCGACTCCCGCAGACGACCACTGTCTCTCTGTGGTCGTGCAAGACGCAACGAGCCCCCTTTAGGCCTTTTCAAACTCTCTGCACAGGAACTGTTTGCCTCCGAGACTTGTAGTGGACACAGTGAACGGTGGCTCTCCGTAGTCTCTACCACTCTTTCGTCGAGTGTATAGAAAGTGGTCGGTTGGGGTGTGGTCAGTATCAAGGGGTCTAAAGTTCTTCGGGATTCAGGACCTCGCTGACGAAGTGTGTTTGTGCCTTTAACACGCCGTCTTGGTGACGCAGAAACTAAGGCGGTCTGTCTTTTCCATCACGAAAATTATAGTACGAATGACCTGTAGGTAGTAGGTTTGTGTTACGTTGTTAACAGCCCGTCTCTCTGTCTTATATAAGACACCCCGTCTTCGTTCGTTTTTCTTTTTTGTGCCCGCGGAGGTGCATGACCTCTCTGCTAAGAGCAACCTTATTACCCGGCACGTGTTCTTACAAAGACCGACCGGAATTTTCTTTCTTTGAGAAAGTCTCTCGTCGCTGGAATTTGTAGAATAGTCGGAAACTTCAATACGTGTCACTGTAGGAAACCAAGGAACGGGCCCCGTCTCCAAATTCGAGATTCTGAGGTAAATGAATGGTTCTTAACATCTTTATAAAAGTGACACCGTGGTCCGTTTTCTCGGTTAAAAAACGGAAAAACCCTACCACTCCATCCCCTTTTATAGGAAATATCCCCCGTAGAGTAACACGATTCCCCTAGTTCTCAATATCTAGATTGAAAGACCCCAATTAGAGGAAACAAGAATCAGAAGACTTGGTAAGTCTAGTCAAAACACTTTGAGTGCAGTTTCAGTGTCGTCTCATCCAAGACTACGACGGTGTGAGGATTGGGTAAAGGCCAGGTTGGACGGGATGGTTATGGTCGGGAGGAACGACTGTAGTGGTGTAGAGACGTTGGGTAGAGGTGGTGGGGGGAAGTTTGTTTTCCCGGGGAGGTCGAAGGGGGTCACGGCGGAGAACTGATCCTCAGGCTCTACACTGTAGTAGAGGGTGCTTCCCCACTTTCCCTTGGAACCCGGGTACCGGCGGAGGTGCGTTGAAAGATCCCATAAATGGCAAGGATACAACCCAGGGTCCCGAAGTGTCCGTCGAGGACGGGTACGTCCTCTGTATTCTCTACACCCAAGTTAGGGACCCAGTCCTTCTAGGAGACCTCCTCCCGTGTCGTTGGGTGAGGTCATAAGAACGGACCTCTCAGGGTACCTGTCTCCTCAGACCGTCCGATATCAAGTACCCCAACGTTTCTCAACCTGTGTTGATTTCGCCGGAACGCACCGCGCCGTACGTACGTACCACCCAGGGGAGGTAGACCGGTTGGTGAGGCAGAGACGTGTCACCCACCACCCGGGGAGGGAGACCGGCTGGCGAGGCAGAGACGTGTCACCCACCACCCGGGGAGGCAGACCGGTTGGCGAGGCAGAGACGTGTCACCCACTACCCAGGGAGGCAGACCGGTTGGCGAGGCAGAGACGTGTCACCCACCACCCGGGGAGGGAGACCGGCTGGCGAGGCAGAGACGTGTCGCGCACCACCCGGGGAGGCAGACCGGCTGGCGAGCCAGAGACGTGTCACCCACTACCCGGGGAGGCAGACCGGCTGGCGAGGCAGAGACGTGTCGCGCACCACCCGGGGAGGCAGACCGGCTGGCGAGCCAGAGACGTGTCACCCACTACCCAGGGAGGCAGACCGGCTGGCGAGGCAGGGACGTGTGACCCACCACCCGGGGAGGCAGACCGGCTGGCGAGGCAGAGACGTGTCACCCACCACCCGGGGAGGCAGACCGGCTGGCGAGGCAGAGACGTGTCGCGCACTCGTCGGCCGTGTCTCGACTCACACACCACTCACGAGTCGTCGTCATCAGCGTCACAATCAACGAGTCAGCACAGGCTGAGAAACGTTGGGGTACCTGACGTCGGGTGATCCGAGGAGACAGGTACCTTAAGAGGTCCTTTCTTATGACGTCACCCAACGACAAGCGAAGAGGTCTCCTAGAAGGGTTGGGTCCCTAGCTTGGGTCCAGAGGACGTGACGTCCGTCTAAGAGATGGTAGACCCGGTGTCCCTTCAGGAGGAGTCCTGCGCGTGTCTCTTCTCAGGGGTATCGAGGGTGAGGTTGCGGAAGAAGGAAAGACGGTCTCTCGACGACGGAACCCCGCGTGAGATAGACGTCCTGGAGTGGCACTGAGTCAGAACCTGAAGTCTCAGACGGGAACGGTTCCGATAGACCAAGGAGACGAAGACAAAATTAGAGTACGGTACCGGTTTCAAGAAAACGTTTCTGAGGTTTTTCGACCTTGAGGTCTCTCTGACCCTTGGAACATTCTTGTCAGTGGATGCCTTTCCATCGTTACAGATGTGTTAGTAAAAGTCCTGAAATATTCGATGCATTTTGATTAATGACTTGACCTCGGTTGGTGAACTTCCTTTTGTCTTCCTTTAGACAACGGAGCTCTAAAAAGAAAGAAGAAGTTTCTTGAGTCTCAACGAAGGTATCATGTACTACAATCCTATCCGGAACCCGGTTAGTAACATTTCTCGTAGACTTTTTAGTGAGCCTTAACACACGAGGCAACAAAACACTTCCTATATTGATAAACAAACGAATTCACTCCGATATTCCTAACGACCTTTCCCAGACACTTTTATAATCGACTTAGGCTCAGGGATGGTCGTTTGTCTCCGCACGTCAAGTGTGTGCCCCGTGTTTTAGTTCGAAGGAGAGACTGAATGTCCATACTTATTACATATTTGTTCGACTTGGGTAAGGTTGTCCGTCCACTGAGATTACCTTTACGTTTGTACTGGGAATCGGGAATTGCGGTTTGCCAGGTGTATGTGTTATTTTATTCGAGAAATGACCGCGGACTTCCCGTAGAGGTGCACCCGACACGACTAAAGAGGAGCAACATCCAGTTGTACTTCCCCGAGAAAGCTTGTGGGGTACACCGTTCCCGAGTACCCCCGAAATGAGTGAACTTTTGAAAGTTCTCCGGGGTGGATCAGGTCTCCCGAGGTAAACCGGAAGTGTCGTTACTTCTGCGTCTCGAGGGGTATTAGTGTGTTGCCCCTGTTCGACCATTTCTTCTCGAGATGCTTCGTCACGAACACCCAATTAGTTCAATATTCTGTTCGGGTTAATTCCTGGAAAAACGAATTTATTATACATTTTTATTTCTTTCGTCTTGGGCCCTCCGTATTAGGGGTTTATGTGTTGAACATTAAGGATTATTTCGTCTTTGCGTCTTGAACGGAGGATTGTTCTACAAGTTATGGGTCAATCCTAGGCGTCGGGGGCTTGTCGATAAATTAATGGGACCTCTACTTAGGGACCCACCGTCCGGGGTTCCCAGGAAAGGTCGGTGACGGTAACGAGTAACCCTTCAGTCCCTTTTACTTATAGATCCAAATCCAAACTACGAGTGTTGAAGAGTTCCCACTGAGTCTAGAGTCTTTATTTCTAACCGTCTAGTTCCCCTCTCGTGCCTGTGCTGGCAAACCAAGGAATCTTAGTACTTTACTTTAGAGAAAAACGTCAACATTCCTCGGTCGAGTTCAATCAAAGGGTTTCTGACTTTCCTTTTATGAGAGTCTCTCCGCATACTTTCAGTTCGTGCCTCTTCCCGTCCCTTTTCGTTTTGTTTTTTTGGGCTCGTTAAGGAGAATTCACTGAAAGAAGGAAAGTAAAAAACAACGAAATAACATCGTTCTTTTCATCTCAACCCCGAGGTAGATATTCCGAAACCCAAGTGAAACTGCAAAACGAATGAAGGCAAAACAAAGTTAAATTTTTTTTTAACATTACCGACGTATACCTGTTTTAAGTTTTCCAATCTTTCCTATACGTCTCTTTTCATTCATTAGAATAGTGGGGACAGTGGTCGGTGGGTTAAGATGAGGACCCGTCATTTGTTTGTTTTTTATCGTTAATGATGGTTTCAACCTCCACTCCCCCTGTTTCTTTTCTTTCTTTTTTGGGGATTTTGTTAATAGATTTAGACCTCATAGGAAAGTCTGTATTAGATACGTTTATAATCGTCAAGAAAGGAAACAATTTTCTGTTTTTTTTTTTTTTAGGACAAAAAACATTTGACATGAGGCGTAAAAAGTGAATTTTATAGAAGTTTCAGTAAGGACTAGTCATGTCTAGTCATTTATGTCTCTACGGAATAAAACGTGTTCCCGTTCGAGTAAACAGTCTATTTAAAGTTCTTTACCTTGAGTCAAGTCAAGTCAGTGAGTCAGCACAGGCTGAGAAACGCTGGGGTACTTAGCGTCGTACGGTCCGGAGGGACAGGTAGTGGTAGAGGGTCTCAAGTGAGTCTGAGTGCACGTAGTTCAGGCACTACGGTAGGTCGGTAGAGTAGGAGCCAGCAGGGGAAGAGGACGGAGGTTAGGGAGGGTCGTAGTCTCGGAAAAGGTTACTCAGTTGAGAAGCGTACTCCACCGGTTTCATGACCTCGAAGTCGAAATCGTAGTAAGGAAGGTTTCTTGTGGGTCCCGACTAGAGGAAATCTTACCTGACCAACCTAGAGGAACCTCAGGTTGCCTGAGAGTTCTCAGAAGAGGTTGTGGTGTCGAGTTTTCGTAGTTAAGAAACCGTGAGTCGGAAGAAGTGTCAGGTTGAGAGTGTAGGTATGTACTGGTGACCTTTTTGGTATCGGAACTGATCTACCTGGAATCAGTCGTTTCATTACAGAGACGAAAACTTATATGATAGATCCAACGAGTATTGAAAAGAAGGTTCCTCATTCGCAGAAAATTAAAGTACCGACGTCAGTGGTAGAAGTCACAAAACCTCGGGGTTTTTTATTTCAGACTGTGACAAAGGTGACAAAGGGGTAGATAAAGGGTACTTCACTACCCTGGCCTACGGTACTAGAAACAAAAGACTTACAACTCGAAATTCGGTTGAAAAAGTGAGAGGAGAAAGTGAAAGTAGTTCTCAGAAAAATCAAGGAGAAGTAAAAGACGGTATTCCCACAACAGTAGACGTATAGACTCCAATGACTATAAAGAGGACCGTTAGAACTAAGGTCGAACACACAGAAGGTCAGGTCGCAAAGAGTACCACATGAGACGTATCTTCAATTTATTCGTCCCACTGTTATATGTCGGAACTGTCTGAGGAAAAGGACAAACCTTGGTCAGACAACAAAGTACAGGTCAAGATTGACGACGAAGGACTGGACGTATGTCTAAAGAGTTCTCCGTCCAGTCCACGAGACCATAAGGGTAGAGAAAGTCTTAAAAGGTGTCAAATAACACTAGGTATGTCAGTTTCCGAAACCGTATCAGTTATTTCGTCTTTATCTACAAAAAGACCTTGAGAGAACGAAAAAGGTACTAGGTCCTCAACAACCGTTAAACTAGAGACCAAGGAGACGGAAAAGATTTTGGTCGAACTTGTAGTCCCTCAAGTATCAAGTGTATAACGACTTCGGACCGAACCTCTTAAAACTCGTAATGAAATGATCGTACACTCTACTCACGTTAACACGCCATCAAACTTGTAAGAAACCGTAACGGAAAGAAACCTTAATCTTACTTTTAACTGAAAAGGTCAGAACACCGGTGACGACTCAAAAGGTTTAAACGACCGTATAACTCACGCCGTGAAAGTGTCGTAGTAGAAAGTCCTAAACTTTGTAGAGGTGACCTTAAGGTAGTGGAGGTGATCGAAACAAGCATCACTACGAAAGATTCCGGGTGAACTGAAGTGTAAGGTCCTACAGACCGAGATCTAATCACTAGTGTAGTAGTACTAATAGACCCAGTACTTCTAGAAAAAACATGTCAAGACACATAAGAACGGTGGAGAAGAATTATAGAAGACGAAGACAATCCAGGTATGGTAAAGACAGGAAATAGTTCGGGTAGAAACGTACTTTACAAGGGAACCACAGAGATTGAAAGAACTTCTCTAGAGATCAGAAGAGGTAAGACAATAAAAGGAGATAAAGAAACGTAACTAGCGACTTCTTCCGAAAGAATAGAGAGGAACGATAAGAAACCTTGAGACGTAAGTCTACGAATATAGAAAGGAAAAGAGGAAACGAAAGGTGAAGAGAAGAAAAGTGTCGATAGACGTTCCGGAGGGGTCTGTCGGTAGAACGAAAAAACGTGGAAGTAAAGTCAATTGTAATGGTTGCACTGAAAGATCGTTGGCATAGCTAAGTATGTGGTGGGGCCGGGGGTCGTTACACCTAGAGGAGGAGTGGAACCGATTGTGTGTCGTGATGGTTGACAAAACTTGAAGTGGTTGGACTGTTCACCCCGAAAAGAGTATCGAGTCAACCATTTCTTAGACGGACGTTACGTCCTCTGGACCCAAACTAAGGACCCACCCCTTCTAAGGGACCTCTTCCTTCACCGATGGGTGACGTCATAAGAACGGACCTCTTAGGGTACCTGCCTCTTAGGGTACCTGCCTCCTCGGACCGCCCGATGTTAGGTACCACAGCGTTCTCAACCTGTCCTAACTCGCTGATTTCCCTCTCTCTGGGACTGTTCATTTGTACTAGAGGATTTCAAAATCAAAGATAAAGAGAATAGTCGTCCCTCCCATCCCTAGAAAAGTATAGAAATTCTTGGTAAATAAAAGAAGGGATAGTTGACATACAAGTATAGAATTCACTGAAAGACAGTGAACGAAAAAAAAAAGTAGTTTCCGTCGGAGAGATCGTCTATTATAGGTGTGGTCAGAAAACACATCAAGAAACATCAAGCAATTCTGCGAAATTGGAAATTCTGCGAAATTTCGTAGACGGACGTTACACCCTCTGGACCCAATCTAGGGACCCAGCTCTTCTAGGGGACCTCTTCCTTTACCGTTGGGTGAGGTCATAAGAACGGACCTCGTAGGGTACCCGCCCCTCCGAACCACCCGATGTCAGGTGCCCAGCGTTTCTCAACCTGTGCTGACTCGCCGAAGTGAAAGTGAAACATCAACGAATCCGAGTAAGTATATAATAGATTAAATTATTGAGGGTAGTTGTCTCTTTACGTATTTCTTCTGCGTCATGGATATATGTCACCTGACAATGAGTCGTATTTTTTTCTTGTCTCACTACGGTAAACGTCGTTGTACCTACCTGGGCCTCTACTCGGCCCTTCCCTTCTGTCAGTCTGTCCCTGTCTGATATAGTACACTATAACAGATATACACCTCAGATTTTTTTTCCGTCCATATTTACTTGAAAAGATTTTTTGTCTTTCCCTTAATGTGTACATCTAATGTATGAGTACTGATACCCCTATTTCCCCTCCCCTAATTGACCCTCTAACCCTAACTACATACGCACCACGACGACGACGATTCAGTGAAGTCAGCACAGACTGGGACACCCTGGGGTGTCTGCCGTCGGGTGGTCCGAGGGGGTAGGGACCCTAAGAGGTCCGTTCTTGTGACCTCACCCATTGGTAAAGGAAGAGGTCACGTACTTTCACTTTTCACTTTCCCTTCAGCAAGTCAGCACAGGCTGAGAAACGGTGGGGCACCTGACGTCGGGTGGTCCGAGGAGACAGGTACCCTAAACGGTCCGTTCTCCTGACCTCACCCCACGGTAGTGGAAGAGGTACATTTAGTTGATGTGTCGTTATTTAAAAAAAAATTTTTGTGATTTCTTATTAACGTTATTCGACCATTCCTACGTCCTTCTATAATGAGGGTAAAGTATCCGTCCCTTCGGTTCCAAAACTAACAGACTTCCAGACTGGTTTCTCGAGTGACCTCCAAACGTCGGTTCTGGTCTTAAGCACCTCGAGTGGAAAGTCAGCCTACTAAGCACACACCTCACACACGTAAATCCACCCACAGTTGATACAATTTACGGAAAATGTAACGTCTTTTCCGCTTTTTTCTTTTCTTCAGAGAAAAAAGGATTACTATTGAAACGTAAAAGATAACCGGCCAAAAGTAGCATACCGTTATTCCCTTTGATTTTAAAATGAACAAGAGTAAGACACCAAGTCCGGTTTCGGCTCTGTTCGCGACTGAGAGCACGTGTAGTCGGATAATAGTCGTGGGACCTTCCCGACTCGTGGTCCACCTCCTCTCTGTCTCCTCCTGACTACGTGGGAGGGGGCCTCCTCCCCCGGGTCTCCCCTGGAGGGTACAACTTACAAGACCCCCGTCTTAGTCCCGTCTTTGAGGGTATCCCTCCTCGGGAGACTCCCGTCTCCTCCTCTTCCAGCACTCGGTGTCCCCGGTCAGTTACACCACGATAACCGTTCCTTACGAAGACCCAGGTTGCGTCTTATGACTAGCGGTTCATATGAGATCGGACAGGGACCCCTCGACCAGAGACCAGATGGTCTTTCCCCGAGCCCCATCTTCTGTGGCCGATCAAACCCTTCTCTCGGTCCTTCCCGGATTTTCTCGACCTTTTGGAAGACGGGACAGAACCCCACCACCCTACCCCTTCCCGTCAACCCGTCCCCTTAGGTCTCGACAATCGCTACCCCTGTTTTCGTCTTTCTCTTTTTATGTTAGTCTCGACGGAGACTCCCGGACCGACCGACGGTGGCCTGGGAAGCCCCGTCCTTTCCCGAGCCACCCGGGGCACCTCCAAGTCCGACCCGACGCCGTCCACCCCTCGCACCGCCCGTCTGTGAGAACGCGGTGTGCCCCGAAGGTAGGCTTTGAGAGCTCTGACAGTGGGTTCCAGAGCTGGCAGAGGTTCCGGTCTCCGGTCTTGCATGCCACTCACCATAAAGTGTTTAGACTCGACTACGGAAGTCACTTTCCGCAAGTAAAGTAGGAGATTAAGACAATGCCGCTGGGTGAGGTCAGAAGACCGGACCTCTTAGGGTCCCCGTCTCCTCGGGCCGGTCCGGTGTCAGGTACCCCAGCGTCTCTCAGTCCGTGCTGCCTCGTCGATTGTAAAGTCGAGTAGATAAAGGAAGTTTCCGTCGGGACAGGTGTCTTGAGAGGGATTAAAGGTGAGACTCATTTCCAATCATAAGTGGGAAGTCTTTTTAAGACCCTCTGGTTCGTACAGGCCTAGTACGTCTTTGCGGGACCGCACACGGTCTCGGGGTCCGGGTGTACCTTCGTCCTCTGACTCCACCCCAGACGACTTGTGGACTTTCCACCCGGTGAGAGTCTCTCCGCTTTGGTGAAACCCCCCGTGCTGGGGACCGAAGTCGGTCGGTCTGGACTCGCGCTGGGCACAGGACGGGAGATCGGGTTGAGGCGACCCGACCGGCCAATCTCGTCCGGAGGGTCGTCCAGACGTCGTAATCTGGGTGGGTGACCCCGTCCCGGTCACGACTTCCGTTTCTAAGGTGACGTGTCTCCTCCACGAATTGTAGTGTTGTCCACTCGAGTGCAATACGTCTTCATCTTTGTCGTTCATGTCTGTACAGTTGATGTGGGACCGTGAACGGTTCTCATAGACGGTCGCTCACTCATTGTTCCCGTGAGAACTAGGCAGAGACCTCCGACCTGGGACTCGACGCCGTCGACGGCTGGAAGTTGTGGGGGACTCCCCGCGAGTCCCACCTCTCACTCCGTGAGACACGAGGTCCCTTTGACCACCTCGTCCAGAAGTCTGTCAAGTCCATAAAAGTCCTTGACTGAAGTACTAGGGTCAGGAACGTAGAGGAGCAAAGATTTCTTCGTGATTTGGGGAAGGGCCACTGTAGTCGAGGAGCACTGACCGTTTTTTGGAAAACATTTTACTCAGGAACTAGCGTGACCTGAGGGGGACGTGGTCGTAGGACATAGAGCTGGAAGGGGGTGACGGAGACACCCCGTCAGAGAGTCTCGTAGACTCCACGACAGAGGGTCCGACGTCAGGAGAAAAGCGGGGTTTATTTTGAATTGAGCGCTTCGATACCACACGTTGAAAAATCAGTTGTCTGTTTTAATGAAATTTTAAATTTTTAATTCTGTCTCCTTGCAATTTCTACACTTTATCCTCCCTTCCCCGAGGGAGGACGAGCTGAAGGGACCACCGCGTCGGCCATTTCTTACACGGACGTTGCGTCCTCCGACCTAAGTTAGGGACCCGGACTTCTAGGGGACCTCTTCCCTTAACCGTCGGGTGAGGTCATAAGAATGGATTTTTTGAGGTACCTGTCTCCTCGGACCACCCGACGTCAAGTACCCAACGTTTCTCAGTCTGAGCTAGCTCTTCGCAAGTGATAGTCCTCCCTTCCCCTGCCCCGTGTTGGAAATTTCCTTAGTGTATGGGGACGCGCGCGAGTCAGCGAGTCAGCTCAGGCGGAGAAACGCTGTGGGACCTGACGTCAGGCGGTCCGAGGAGACAGGTACCCTAAGAGGTCCGTTCCTATGACCTCACCCAACGGTACGGGAGGAGGTCTCCTAGAAGGGCTGGGTTCCTAGCTTGGTCCCAGAGGACGTGACGTTCGTCTAAGAAAAAAAAAAAAAAAACGTCCACCTAAGAAATGAGTGACTCGATGGTCCCTTCGAAACTGTCGGGACTCCTGCGCTCCTTTGACCGATCTCGGGTGTCCCAGGTGCTACCGTGTCCTACGCCGAAGACCCCCGGGAACTCAGAGTGGACTATGTAATCGTAGCTCTGCTGTGCGGGAGGTTGTGGTACTGTCAAGACTCCGGTTGGTATTTTCCAGTTTTACATCCACCGTCGGGCTAAAGGACCTTTGGAACCGGGGAAGGGGGATTTTCAACCTTATTATTAGGGTGAGTAATCAGGTACTTTAATAGGTCGGGCATTCTTGATTGGTGTGGTATAAAACTCCCGAGAGCGGCAGACTCTATCTGGTGCGAGACAGGTAGAGTCATACGAGTAGAGTTTCGAGAAGAGCGGAAAACTCTACCTGATATAGATAGAGACCTCCCACCTGGAGAGATTTATTTAGTCGAAGAATGGTTTGTGAAACAGAGAGCGACTTAAGAAAGACGTCACTCTGTAATGTTGGACTCGAAGTGATTCACGACTCTGGTCCACACACTAGAGCTAATTGTCTGTCACCCAAGTTCAGAGTTCGGACCCAAGACCGGCCCAACACGTCAAAGTCTATATTTTTAAATGGTGCACAGCACTGGCTACCCTGTTGTTCCTGTCTGAACGAGTATGAAGATGTCTGTAGAGAGAGAGAGACAGATGGAACCGGTCCTTGTATGCCGATTTTGGGCGTACTTAATAGAGGTGCACATGTTTCGTGTCCCCCGTCTCTTGTTCATTCACTCACGTCCCTTCTCCGTCACCCTTCTGTCTTTCGTCCGACCCACTCGGTCCTCGAGTTTCGATTCCCCGTCCCGCCCACCTCCACTTGTCCCGGGGAGTTGACCCGACTAGGACCCTCCCTCCCAGACCTGTCCCGGCCCGTTCGGCCTTCCGAGCCCGAGTCTTTGTCCCCACCCGGGTCAAATCCCTTGGCTATTTCTGTCGGTCGAACCCGAAGTTTCCACCATGAGTACTATTTTTTGGGCGGACAGTCACGTCCTCTGTATTCTCTGCGCCCAAGCTAGGGACCCACCCCTTCTAGGGGACCTCCTCCCGTACCGTTGGGTGACGTCACAAGAACGGACCTCTTAGGGTGCCTGTCTCCTCGGACCGCCCGACGTCAGGTACCCCAGCGCTTCTCGACCTGTGCTGACTTCGTTGCGTGTTCCTGTGGTGTGTCTTCTCTTCGTTCTGAGTTCCGGCACCGACTGTGCCACCGTCCCGGGACGTTCCCCACAGGAAGTGAGACGTGCCCCCTGCAAAGGCAGACTCCTAGTCCCGGGTGGGCAGGGAGCCCCCTCCGCTCGTAGTCCCCGCTCCCTGTTTCCTCCAGTGCGTCGGGGCGGTGTTCGCCCGGGACCCCTCGGTGGACGTTCCGTCCCCACGGGTGTCCCGTTCCACCCACGGTGGCTCACGAGTGCGGGAAGACTCTACGAGCGACGCAGGGACGTTGGACGAGCGGAGTCTCGTCCGAAGCCGGTGAGACTGGAGCTTTGTCGAGAAGTAGGCAGTGGATTCTACGGGTGAACCGAAACGTCGTGGACTCCTTCTGTGTCGAGAAGGCTTTCCACTCTTTCACGTTGCGGTTCCAGCATCCCACCTGAAAAGACCAGGTCCCCATACTCTCAGGTGGACTGTAGCGCCTCCGATGTCCAAGTCGGGGGCCAGGTCCTTCCTTAGTGTAGGACGTCTCGTTGATTTGGCGCTCGGTGTCCGGGGCCCCGGACGGGTGGTGCTGAGTTCAGGCCCTCGGGCGCGAGGCGTTCCTCTGCTGGAGACGCCTCTCGGTGAGTGGCGCTGTCTTGCCCGGACGGAGGACGCCGACCTCTTCTCCGGTGTGTGTCGGTGCTTCTGGGCCGCGCCGGTGCCTGCTCCTGTGTCCTACTCTTGGTCCTCGTTCGGTCCTGACGGCGAAAGACGGGCTGCATAGTCTCGAAGACACTTGTTAAGCCCAGGCCTTCGGTTCAAGGGGAGTGGGGGCTTCCCTCCCCCAGCCCTTTCTCTCCTCTACGAGAAACTCCTCTTTCTCCGGCGATGCGATCAAGTTTATGTGGGACGCCCCTCTCCACCAGAGGGGCTCTGTCACTCCCAGGCGGGCCGCTGAGAAGGACCGTGTTCGGGTAGTGCCCGTAGCCGTTCTCGCCCTGCACCGGTGCACGGGGGGGTGGGGGCGGTCCCAGTGTCTTCTTTCTTGCCCCCGGTGGGGAGCCGGGTGGACAGCACTGACCTCCGTTCCTCCCCGTTGGTGCCGGACGGGAGTCAATGCGTAGATCGAGTCAGGGCTAGGTCTGTGAGACCTGTGGTTTTGAGACCGGGACCCGAAATACGAAATGCTCGTCGCCGCTTGAACAGTGACTAGAATCTTCGCTGAGATGCGGCCAAATGTTCAGACTCAGAGTAATAAAGTGGTACTGAATACCAATACCTGGCTTTTAATGTGGCGGGTCGTTCATAATGAACGAACGTTCACTGAATACAGACAATAGAGACTCCTTTAAGTTTTCTTTCTCTTTTGGCCAATGCGGTGAGTGACGTACGCAGGGCGCTCGGTCAGTGGCCGTGTTCGCGAAGTGTGTCCCGGGACTCCGGCGTTGAGAGTCCTGGTGTGTCGGCCGGCGATCTGCTCGGTTCGGCCGCGACGTTCGGCCCGAGGCGAAGGGTTGAGACGAGACACCGGAGGTCTGCGTCAGAGTCGAGTCTTTAAAGGTTGTCTAAAACGAGGTCTAATAAATCTCGTCCGTTGCGGAGGGTGCGGGTACGGATACTTTCCTACGAGTGAGGAACCCTCTTTTCGATACCGGTTGGATCTGTCGTATAATTTTTCGTCTCTGTAGTGAAACGGATGGCTCCAGACAGATCAGTTTCGATACCAAAAAGGTCACCAGTACACATACCTACACTCTTCCGATTCGTGGCTTCTTGACTACCACGACCTTAGAAGAGGTTATAAAACCGGAGGACTACGGTTTTCGGTTGAGTAACCTTTTCTGGGTCCGCGACCCTTTCTGACTTCCGTCCTGCTCTTCCCCATTGTCTCCTACTCTGCCGACCTACCGGAGTGACTGAGTCACCTGTACTCAAACCCGTTTGAGGCCCTCTGTCACTTCCTGTCCCTTCGGACCGCACGACGTCAGGTGCCCCAGCGCTTCATAGTCTGTACTGAATCACTGACTTGTTGCACGGATCCGGTCGACCTTTCCGACAACCATTATTTACTGTCCATACCCCCCCAGGTCCGCGGAAGACCGACTTTAGTCGGGACTCACACTCGAGTCCCTATGTCCTCCTTGTCGGAGTTGACTCTGCTGGTCCTTACAATGGAATGTGGTCTGCACCTTGGCTTTCGATACGGTCTTTGCAAGACAGGGTGGTCAGACATCTTGTCGCAGAAGGTTCCCAATGATGCCCCTGTAGTGTGTTTGGAACTGTGAGTCTTGATGTGAGTTAATTTGATCATCTCCCGCAAGGCAAAGTTTTGTACGGGTACAATGTAGGACTACTCCTCCATAGTTGTCTTTTACTTAGACCCGGCGAACACTTACACCGCAGACGAAGTGGTGTCGCTAAGTGGATAGTGTGAGTAAATCCGAACCTCGGGTATAGTCGTGACGACAGTCTCTCAACTAAAGATAAGTAAATTTTTGAAGGTCCGAGGTCTCACTGGTCACCCTTAAAATTACGGGACCCTTTTCTCTCTCTTTTCAATTACACTCATGACGTGTGTCCTCGTTCTGACCTCGAGTGCTGAGGCGGTCGTTCACAAATACCTCGCAGACCATGGTCGCAGGTCGGATACGTTCCCTGTCCACGGTTTCGAGTCGGACGTAGGCGTGCCCCGGTCCCAGGGCAGGCTTCTGAGACTGGTACTCCTCCACTCCCACCGGTGGCGGTGCTCAGTCCACGGCAGGGCGTGCGAGCGGGGAGTCGGCACAGGCTGAGAAGTGTCGGGGTACCGGATCCGGTGGCCCGAGGACGTGGGTACCTTGAGAGACCTCACCCAACGGTGAAGGAAGAGGTCCCATGACAGGGTACCCGAAATCGTCTCATTGTGAGTGGTTCATGATGACTAATTATCAAGGTAAGATGTCTACTGATTAAGAGGTTCGGTCCAAAGTTGTCATTCACTTGACACTTGAAGGTTTACAAGTTCGACCTAAATCTTTTCCGTCCCCTTGGTCTTTAGTTTAGTGGTTGTAGGTGACCTAGTACCTTTTTCGTTCTCTCAAGGTCTTTTTGTAGATAAAGACGAAATAACTGATACGGTTTCGGAGACTGACACACCTAGTGTTGTTTGACACCTTTTAGGGAGTTCTCTACCCTTATGGTCTGGTGGACTAAAGAAGGACTCTTTAGACATACGTCCAGTTCTTCGTTGTCAATCCAGACCCGTATCTTGTTGTCTGACCAAGGTTCCACCCTTTCCTCATGCAGTTCCGATATATAACAGTGGGACGAATAAATTGAAGATATGTCTCATGTAGTACTCTTTGCGACCCGACCTACTTCGTGTTCGACCTTAGTTCTAACGGCCCTCTTTATAGTTATTGGAGTTTATACGTCTACTGTGGTGGGAATACCGTCTTTCGTTTCTTCTTGATTTCTCGAAGCTACTTTCAAAGACTTTCTCCTCTTACCTTTTCAACCGAATTTTGAGTTGTAAGTCTTTTGCTTCTAGTACCGTAGGCCAGGGTAGTGAAGTACCGTTTATCTACCCCTTTGTCACCTTTGTCACCGACTGAAATAAAAACCTCCGAGGTTTTAGTGACGTCTACCACTGACGTCGGTACTTTAATTTTCTTCGAATGGGGAACCTTCCTTTCAATACTGGTTAGATCTATCGTATAATTTTTCGTCTCTGTAATGAAACGGTTGTTTCCAGACAGATCAGTTCCGATACCAAAAAGGACACCAGTACACACCTACACTCTCAACCTGACACTTCTTTCGATTCACGACTTCTTAACTACGAAAACTTGACACCACAACCTCTTCTGAGAACTCTCAGGGTACCTGACGTTCCTCTAGGTTGGTCAGTTAGGATTTCCTTTAGTCAGGACTTACAAGTAACATTCCTGACTACGCCTTCGACTTTGAGGTTAGGAAACCGGTGGACTACGCTTCTTGACTGAGTAACCTTTTCTGAAACTACGACCCTCCCTAACCCCCGTCCTCCTCTTCACCTACTGTCTCCCACTCTACCAACCTACCGTAGTGACTGAGCTACTTGTACTCAAACTCATTTGAGGCCCTCAACCGCTATCTGTCCCTCCGGACCGCACGACGCCAAGTACCCCAGCGTTTCTCAGCTGTACTGACTCGATGACTTGACTGACTGACTGCCCACTCATTTGACTCGACGCAATTCATTAATGATAAATTCATCACTCTAGTCTTAGGTGAAGCGTTACGTCCCCTGCGCCCAAGTCAGAGACCAGCTCCCTCTACACTGTACGGTCCCCTGTTGGTCCGAGCGTACGGGGTTGCTGACTTGGGTGCACAAGATCTTAGGCACGGGGTGTTGTTTTCTACGGGGACGGTCCTTTATGGCCCCGGGGCGGGGACCTCTCCTCGGGCGTGTGCTGTCCCTCCCGGGTCTCGTGGGTTTTTCTGTCTTCCTTTATCTGCTCAAAGTATATTGAAAGTCCAAGACAGAGTGGACGAGGAGTGTCTTGGTACTGCTCTGTCCGTCGGGATCTGTACAGGGTGCCGGTGTGTTTCAGAGTTGCCGTCTTGGCGCGATCCTCCGTCCCGGGCACCGACGATTGAGTGCTGAGGAGATCACTCTCTCGTCCTTTCCGGCTAGACACGCGAGGACTGTTCTTCAGGATGTCCGCAAGCGAGTCCTCCTCTAGTGGAGGACAGGCCCGTCATAGTTGTCTTCTCCCCGCTACCTCCGAAACTCCCGCCGACCACAGGCCTTCCCGTCTCTCCTCTCCCCTGCGACTCGTGCCGGTTTCTTCGGTGTCGCCCCACCCTCCCGCCTGCCAGGCTGCTGCAGACGTCCAGTCGGTCGCCCCGTCACACCAGACTTTCTCCGAGTCGCCCCGTTCGAGTCCGTCTGTCGGAGCCGTCCTTTGCCCGCGGCTCTGCCTGACAGACCTCGCGCTGTCCTGTCTTCCCTCCTTTTGCAACTCGAAAGGGACCACCAGGTCCCCACTCCGTAGTAGACGGTTAAGTCCCCGACGTCCAAGTCAGGGACCACCCCCTAACAATTACTCTGGGGTGTCCGGTGTTGATTCGGGCGGACGATATTACTCTCTGGGGTGCACGCCGCTGATTCTGGGCTACGTCGGTTCATTCACTTATTTATTATTTTAGTTTAACGTGCGAAATTAGTTTGACGTGCGAGAGGTCTTCCGTTTAAATCTCACTTTTTCACTTTCATTTCAACGAGTCAGCACGGGTTAAGAAACTCTGGGGCACCTGATATGTCAGGTACCTTAGGACGGAAGAGGGCCCCTTAGAAGGGTTGGGTCCCTAGGTTGGGTGCAGAGGGCGTAACGTCCACCTAAGAAGTGGTCGACTCGGTGGTCCCTTCGGGTTCTTATGCCCTCACCCATCGGATAGGGTAGAGGTCGTCTAAAAGGGTTGGGTTCTTAACTTGGGCCCAGAGACCCGTAACGTGCACCTAAGAAATGGTTGACTCGATACTCCCTTCGGATTTAAATCTCACTCCCCTCTCACTTTTTTTATTATGAATTCCTCTGTTCATCCTATTAACACTGACGACTTATTTAATGTCTTATTCATTATATCTTATTTAATGACATATAAGATTTAATATTAATAAGATTTAATATTTATTTATATCTTGATCATATACCGGTTCGTGCGTACGTCCGGATTCTTATTTATCTTGGTTGAGAGGTTTGACTTCCTGAAATTACTCTGCCTTTTTCTTGGGTCTCGTAGAGGTATTATTACAGACGTCGAGTTTAGAGCAGAAACTTAACAAAGATTGAAATAGGAAAAAGACACCGATTAGGAGCCCAACTGAGTGTGCGAGAATGAGGGACGATTTTTCACTTTGATGTATAGTGGGAGTAATTATTATTTGCCTCTTCTGAGTCCAAGGACGTGAGCTGTCCTTTCCGGAGTTCTGTCTTGCTCGAGAGTCTCATGTCGACTTCCACTGCTGCTGAGTAGCGGGGAGCTGTCGAGGTTCTCGGGAGGGAACCTCTCGGAATGGACTCGGGTGGGCAAGACACAACTTGACACAGGGGAGGCTTTGGTGTGTCTTCGGGCTTGAGGTCCCTGGAGTCTTGCACTGGAATAAGCCTTTGCACATCTACGTTAGTCAATTCTACTACAAAACAACCTCCTTCCACCCAGGATTCAGGTCACACTCTCCGCGGGAATACTCCTCTCTTTTCTGAGTCTCTGCGTGTGTGCCTCTTTCCGCGGGCTGCGACCCCGTCTCCGACCTCGACACTACGGTACCGGTCCCCTACGGCTCCTGACCGTCGCGGGGGTCTTCGATCTCTCTCCGGGTCTCCCGGGGTGCTCGGAAGTCAGACGCGTCGCGTCGGTCCTCGAGTTAGAGCCTCAAGGTCGGAGGTCCTATATGCTCTCCTTTTCAAAGACAACGGAATTAATTTCGGTGAAGGGACCACTATTTCAGTGGAGGGGCCACCAGGTCACCGACTCTGAGACGTGGGGATTACGTCCACCGGTCCAAACTAGGGAGTTTGACTCTCAAACGACGTTGATTTCTAGGGTGCACGACGTTGTCTCTAGGGCGTGCGGTCCGGATTCTGGACCGTGTCAGTTCATTTGTGTATAAAAAAAATTAATTTTTCTTAAAAAATTTTCGGCAAGTCAAACGTTACGTCCTCTGGGACGAAGTTAGGGACCCAGCCCTTCTAGGGGACCTCTTCCCTGTCCGATGGGTGAGGTCATAAGAACCCGAAGGGAACACCGAGTCGACCATTTCTTAGGCGGACGTTACGCCCCCTGGACCCAAGCTAGGGACCCAACCCTTCTAGCCACCTCTTCCCTTTCCGAGGGACGAGGTCATAAGACTGGACCTCTTAGGGTACCCGCCATATCAGGCGCCCCAGTGTCTCTCAGCCTGTGCTGACTCGCTGAAGGTGGAGTGAAAGTGAACACCACGCAAAACAGTGTCGTCGGGACCCCGTGGTCGTGTGACCGAAGTGATGTCGGAGACCCTGCATCCTGTCGTTTCCCTTTGGTCGTGTGGACCTCTGGACTCAAGGTCCGAGGGGAGACGTCGGTGGGGAGTCGACCTGGAGGTGGGTCGTAGGCGCAGAAACTTTCCCTCGTAAAATTGGATTCGTTCGTGGCGTAGGAGAAAGTCCAAACTTTGAGATACGAGGTAGTGTGGGGTCGGTTCTTTCAGTAGACGAGCTCGTAGATGACTGCCACTCTCACACTGCCCCGACTTTCTCCTTTCGTGAACGGTTGAGTTCTTGGAAGGGTAGTGGTCTTCAGTTCCTCTTTCCCCTGTCTCGCCACTCGCCACCAGGGACGGAAGTGGTACACGGTGTATTAGGGACGTAGAAGTGTAGTTTAGACCGGACGTCGGGAGGACGGTGCCGTTCAATTATGTCTCTCTGTGACGCTCGACGGTCCGTGTCTCTTAACTATGTGTCCCATTCTCCGAGAGGTGCTGGGTGTGACGCAAAGGGTTTGGACGAGCATAGTTCCAGTAAATTGGGGTCTTTATGCTTTGGACGTCTTCTGTTCTTTTCTTTTTCCCTCCGACCGCGACTCTGACAGGGAGGTGGGCGTAGGGTCAATGTGTTAGTCGAAAAGTCGACCCCCCGAGAAGTTTAAACGATCTTTGATTGCTAATACTTTGTTTGGGGTGATCATCTCTGGTTGTTCTTTAAGGACCTTTTTGGGAGTGAGTCTGCGTGGTAAGGTAGAATGGAAAAAAAAGGTTCTCATTTAACGCCGACAGTTTAATGTGGGAAAGTAATGACAGTACCTGAGTAAAATCCTTGTCGATTAGTCTTTTCGGCTGTCTCCATAAATTAGTCTAAAAAAAAAGAAGGTTACTGGATTACAAAACCATACTTTGACGGTGGTCGAGTGCGACCCATCTTTAAATCGTGACAGTCGTAAATTAATAATAAAATAGTGTCTAAAGAAATGAAAGGAGGTCCCTTCTTTATTGAATATACAAAAATTTTTACGTTGTTTACGAGTGGAAAATTTTAGCGTTCTGCGGTGGGAATGATCAAACGAAACAGTTTTTAGTGGTCGACCCCTCTGCCCTGCCAGTGTCTCTACATGAAAACTCAATTCTTCTCCGTGGCGATAGTGGTCGAAGTTAGAAGGCCTTGCGGCTCTGTTACGCCACTTTTACTACCTGCAGGACGACCAAAAGTCCCGTACTTTATGAGTACGGAGTAAGCCCAAGCACACACTGACGTCGTTGTACCAGGTTTGCGATAGGGACCCGGGTGCTGGACGTTCACCTCGAGAGTCGAAGTGAGAGGAGGAGGGGAAGGGAGGTCCTTTGAAGCGGAAAAGAAGAGATTCCACCCTTATTTTCTTGTCTTCTTTTTCCTCCCTGTCTGTCTTTTCCCTTCCCGTCTGCCCACACGTCCACCCTGGGACTGAGGGGAAGGAACCGGCGATGGGAGCCTCAGATCTCTGGGCTCGGCTGGGCTCTGCGACTCAGACCTCTTGTTCTCCCTCGCCCGTCCCTGGTCTACGGATCTACACAGGGAGTTCGGTCAAAGCGAAAGTAAAGTAGGAGGGGTGAGTCGACTTCAGAGAAAAATCTTTTTATCGGTAAAGTAGTAGTTGTGGTGTGTGTGTGTGTGTGTGTGTGTGTGCGTGGTTTTTTTTTGGGGAGAAGTAAACGGAGAGAAGGGGAAATGGGTGTCTCAAGGACGAAGTCTCAGCTCGAGACTTGTTCGACTCCTACGAGCCACGTCTGTTCGGTAGTGGTCTATAAATGACTCACGGAGGACATTCGCAAATGACTTCCACACTGTACCACATTTGGGTCCATGTTCCACCATAGGTCCCTTCTCAGGGTACATTCGTTCTTCCGACCAGCAAAAAGTCTCGTACCATACACACTGAGTGCTCGCCTGTTCTTTCCAATGGGGGCAAGTGCGAGTAGTCGAGGTTTCCGCGGCCACGGCGGCCACGTCGAGTAAGGCTTCGTCTTGATTTCCGGCGAGGGGGTTTAGACAGGAAGGTGGGGAGGGGGTTTAGAGAGAGTAGAATCCTTTAAGGTGGAGGCTCCAAGACAGTCGTAGGGTTCTGGAGGAACAGGGAGGGTGAAGGTATGTTACGTGGTCTTACAATAGAAACAGAAGCGAACTAGGGCACCTCGGGTCCCTGTAGTGAGTCGGAGGTCCTGATTGGGATCGGGTTCCAAAGGGTATTTATTTAGGTCGCGGGGAGGGGTTTCACCCAGTCGAGGTCCCGGAGGTGGCCCGGGGCGAGGGGAGTGTAAGGGTGACGACGTTAAGGTGTGTACTCGGTCCTGGGGAAGTAGCGGGAACCCCAGAACCGAGTGCGACGCGGGAGGAGGACCTTCGAGAAGAAAGGTGGTAACTGCATTATTCGAGGAGGAAGACCTAAATTTCCAAGACATTTCCCCTTCGGGCACCACCAGGTCGCCAATTCTTGGACGGACCGTCACGGCCCGTGTGCCCAAACTAGGGACCGGACCCTTCTAGGGCGTACCGTCACGTCGTAGATCCGGACACGTGGTGTCGGGGGCTCAGACGGCAGACCCCGGCGTCTCGCCTGTCCTTCGTCGCCTTCGGGGGCTCAGACGGCAGGCGCCTTCGGGTGACTCAGACGGAAGGTCCCGGCGTCTCGCCTGTCCTTCGTCGCCTTCGGGGACGTGGGACCTCGGGTGCGAGGCGTCGTCCTTTTCGGCGCGTCACTCGTCGGGCGTGCGGTCCTCGGGGGGGGGTGGTGCGAGACGCGTCGACCTCTCGCGTCGTCCCTTCTGAGGCGCGTCGGTCCTCCTTTGTGTGTCTCTCTGAAGTCATTGCGTCTTCTTTCCTCTCGTCATAGGACACCCCAGCCAAGCCCTGTCGGAGGGGTCTCGACTGGGGATGGTAAGCACAGGAGCTAGCGAAGAGCGGTGTTAAGCGTCAACGAAGTGGACAGATGCGGGAACAATCAGTGTATGTGTGAGGAACGTTCGTTTCCGGAGGAGACACGAAAAGTGACGATGTTGGGGTTGTTCGTCGTGTTTCGGACCGTGTTAAGTGTCAAAGTCGTCGACAAATTTACTTCCTTGGTTCACAAACAATAAGTAAAGGGTCGTTCTCTATTCATTGTGTACCGAAGGGACCCCCGAGTCTACCATTTCTTAGACGGACGTTGGGTCCTCTCCGTCCAAACTAGGGACCCAGCCCTTCTAGGGGCCCTCTTCCCTTACCGTCGGGTGAGGTCAGAAGAACGGACCTCTTAGGGTACCTGTCTCCTCGGACCGTCCGACGTCAGGCACCGCAGTGTTCTCAACCTGTGTTGAATCACCGATCTGGTGGTGGTTGGCCTGGTGTGTGTATTTATATTCACAAATGAGTGCAGCTTCGAGTGTGGTGTAGCACTTCGTCGATATGTCGTTATTTTCAATTAATTGAAAAATTTTTCTATAACTTGGTTCGTCGGTTTCCTTTCCTTCGAATGTGTGCAGAACCCAGTACCTACCAAGCCGGGAAAACTCCTATTAGAAGTTCCACTCGACATGTAGTCAGAAGGAAAAGTCAAGGGTGTCAGACTAGGTCTAATAGGCTCCCGTCGTTGCCCCGTTGTCTCTGATTTCCACTCCTGACCCACTTCGGAGTCTCAGTCCCGTTCTTGTCCTCTCTACCTTTCCGCCCCGGTAGGACCCACTCGTCGCCCCATTCTGAAGCCGGGTCGAGACGGCGCGGACATCGGCGCCGACGGAGGAAGACAGAAAACTCATTCATGCACAATCAGCGAGTCAGTACGGGTTGAGAAACGTCGTGGTACCTGACGTCGGGTGGTCCGAGGAGACAGGTACTCTAAAAGGTCCGTTCCTATGACCTCACCCAACGGTAAAGGAAGAGGTCCCCTAGAAGGGATGGGTCCCTACCTTGGGCCCAGAGGACGTGACGTCCGTCTAAGAAATGGTTGACTCGATGTTGCCTTCGGGAGACAGGGGAGTCCCTTCCCGATTAAGGAGGTGGTCTACCGACACACGACTGTGCCTCGTAAAATGTCTGCGTACCGATGAGAGATCTGTCCGTCATTCGTATCTCTCAGTTGGAGGTGCTTTGGAACCACGACGGTCTTTTGGCTTTAGTTAAGTTGTATGCATACAGCTCCGGTCTATAACAAGCTCAGTTACCCCCAAGCCTCGATTTTACATTTCTTGTCACGGGCGGAAATTCTGTGAATGTCCGGTGTCTCCCTCCGTCAAAGGGTGCGTCGTAGACACGCGTGTCCATGAACGGGCCGCCGCGTCACCACTTCTCGGGCGGACGGCTCCGTCCATGTCCGTCTACTGCGTCCAAGCTAGAGACCCAGTCCTTCTAAGGGACCTCTTCCCTTACTGTTGGCGAGATCATAAGAAGGGACCTTTTGAGGTACCCGTCCCCTCAGACCGTCCGGTGTCAGGTGTCCCAGTGTTTCTCAGCCCCCGAGTGTGGGTGTCTCGTCATGGCAGCGGCCGTCACCTGGCCTCGACGTGAGCGCGCGACTCAGAGACGTCAGCCCGGTCTGAGACACACTGGGGTACCTGACGTCGGGCGGTCCGAGGAGACAGGTGCCCTAAGAGGTCCGTTCTTATGACTCTCCCAACGGCACGGGAGGAGGTCCCCAGGAGGGTTGGGTCCCCAACTTGGGTACAGGGAATGTAGGCGGACGTAACCGTCCGCCCGAGAAATGGTGACCGGGGTGGTGACCCCACCTACGGTAATGTTGATCCCCGGGTCCTTCCGGACGGAGAAGGGGAGTGGGGTTGAGGAAGTGAAATGGTTGGTAGCTTGTTCAGTGTCCTTGTTCCCGGATCGTCCCTTAGTTTTACACCGAAATAGTCCTCGAGTCGGATAGGTCGTGAGACCGTTCCTAATGAGTGGTCCCGCACTCTTGTTCCCCTTTGTGAACCTCAGTGTTCCATTAAAAATTCCGCATCACTAGAACGGGTGGTACCGACGCCGGGTAAAGTGCAGGATATTAAACCAGATCCAAAGTGTGGACGAGGTGGGTTCGCTACGTTTCGTGTCGACTCCCTCGGGGACGCCGTGCAGGATGCTACATAGTATCACTTACGGCAAGGGTAAAATGTCTGCTTCTTTGTCCGAACGTTTCCTGACTGTCGGGTTCTAGCATGTCCGTGCCCTGCCGACTCCTCCCGGATTTGGGCCCAGAAAGCTAGAGTTCAAGTCAAGTGCTGAGACCATGACTCGGAGTGGCACTATCCTCTGTAGTGTGTACGCTTCACTGAGCATGAGCCTGCTTCGTCTGCACCCGGTTAGGCAGTAGTGTCAGTCGTTGGACTTTCGTTGACAAAGATCTTTAAAGATTAACACCTTTCTGAAGTCGATGGACCTAACACGCCACACAAGACAACGATTCAGTACAGTTGAGTGTTTCTGAGCCGGGAAACACTGGGGTCCCTGACGTCGGGCGGTCGAGAGGTGTTACTGGGTCCGTAAATTTACTCTTTCTTCCTGGAGAGTCACCGATTTTTCGAGTAGGTGAGCCGTGTGAACTTGAAAACAGGTTTTGGTTAATTGAGAATGAAACTTGTGTTAAGATTAGTCAACATAACAGACCAAAGAATTGGAGATCGGTCCATCTATACCATTTAATTTTGTCTAAGGACCTTCCTCTCTTTCACTAATGTCACTTTTCACTGTCGGAATATTTTTTTTTTCTTTTTTCTTGGTTCGTCTCCAACCGTTTGAAAAGGATACTTCTAGTCTCTCATTTATAAAATCCGTAGTACCTAGTATGAAAGAGACAACACTGCTGAGTTGAAGTGGTCACATCGAGTTTTATTCGGTGTCTGGTTACACATTTGCTTCCTCGCACCGACTCAAGGTTATTTTAAAATAAATGTCTTTGTCCACCGTCCAGTTTAAACCGGGTCTCCGATGTCAAACGTTTGGTACCTTATCTTCTTTCAAAGTTTCGGTTGTGTTATCGATCTTTTTAGAATCGTCAGAACCCGACATAGAATTTCTTTGTTTATTAGGGTTGGAGTCGTCGGGAAATCCTGTTGACCGCAATCTCTTATAGTACCAGGAGGTGGTATTTTAATGTTTTCAAATCTTTAGACTTGCCAGAACCCTTACAATGTCAGGTTGTAGGATAAAAATGTCTCCTTCTTCATATAAGAGTCTCTCCAACTCGCTGAGCGATTTTCAGTTTGTCGATTGATCATTAATTTGAATTTAATCTCGGTCACAAAACTATGGTACAAATCTTGAGAAAGGTAATAGGGTACAGATAATAAAATCGGAAAAACTATTGTTACTTGTCTCCTTTACGAGTAAATTAATTTTGTGATGTGGGAACTCCAACAATTCTAAGACCTTAGCGAATTCATGTGTCAAGATCTACAAACCTTTCTACTGACGCTTAGTAGTGCCGTTTCCAATTTAACCCAAGTTACAGGAGTCTCTTTTCCTAAAGTCTTCATCCCGATTTTTCTTATGTAAAGTTTATTAATTTTTCCATTATATACACCTTTAAAAATAGGAGGGAACGCGTACCCTTTTACCTCATGGTGACAGGTGAGCAAATGCTCGTCCTTTCCAACGGTAGCCTAAGCCAGTCAAGTCTGGACAGGCATTTGAGACTAGTCAGGCCCTGATCGGGTGCTTAGTGGTGCCGTGACTCTCCGGGGTTTTCGTTAAAGACTTTAAAGGTCTGCGGGTGTAAGTAAGTTGACGGAAAAGATTCTTTTCGTTTCTTCGGCGAGAGTCGGGCTAGACGGGGAAAGAGAAAAGACGAGGAAAAGACTTAATTAATCCTTTCTCTTTGTCCCGGGGACTACACACATATTTGTAAGGCTTACGACCAATTTGTACTTTCTTGTCTCCACCCCCTGTGTCTTCACTGCTTAAAATAAAGACGCTACTGTTCAACCTCGGGGGGACGGTCGACCTGGAACGTCGCCGGTCTTCGTGTGTGGACAGGTGTGCCTTCAGTCGCTCCTCCCCCTCGTCTTCAGCCCCCCGGTCGCCGGCCGGCACGGTCGCTTACCCGAGGCTAACGAGCCCGAGTGACTCGTGACGGCTCATGTCCCTCCGGGGGCTGCCGGGGACTGTGGTCCCTTCTGTCGCTCCGGTGGGGGCAAAAGGACTGGTGTGTTCACCAGGAGAAAGACAAGTGCCTGGGGTCTCGCCCCGACGCCAAGTCCCTCGAGTGGAAGGAGATTCGTCCCCTCTTTCCCGTTTCGCCCCCTCCAGCTGGTGACGAGGGTTCTCGGGGGCTCTACGTGAAGGGTCAACCTGTCTGGACGGCTTCCTTTACTCTTCGCTATTCACTAACCCGGGACTAATCTAGTCGGTGGAACCCTTTCCACGACTCGGTCTCTATAAAGTGACTTTATTCCTCTTTGGACCCTTATCTAAAGACCGTTCGTTAGGACGTCATCTATGCCAGACTTAACCTTTACCTAAAGTACCCGTCTATTTCAGATTATTTACCGTCCAGTGAGTTTTGAGTATATAGTAGTTCAGAGTACGTCGCAGACACTTCAAACAATAGTTATTAAATTGTAGCCCTCTTGGATCGGGAACCGTTTATAAATTAAAGTTTTGTATGGATGACTAAATGAGACTATGTCGTATATATCATATAATTTTTATATAATGTTCTTCGGTTTACGGTTACTCCACCGCAAATCTCTTCTGGTCCCCGTGACGAACGAAAAGGTTTATAAGACAGTTTCTTCCCTTACCTGGGAGGTAGGTGTCTCAATCAGGTGATCGTTAAAGATTTGACGTACCCCTCCTTTCGGACGGACGCCCGGGACGACGTGTGTCGTGCCTGCGGTCACCTCGAGGGTGAGGGTCGGTTCGTTACTCGGTCTACGAACATCTGTTCGAGACCCCCTGTCCTGTATCCCCGGGGGTCTGTGCCTAGAGGTCCGGTCCGGACTTCTGGTGCCCTCCTCCGCCCTAGACACGTTTCGTTCCGGGAGTCACCGATTCCCCTCCGAAGATTTTAAATCGACCGTACGCCGACGCGACCCGGAGACAACGTCTCGCGCCCGAGGAGCGGCGACTCGCCCCCGAAGGAGGCCCACGTCGCTCACCCCCGAGGAGAGATCGGCGCTTCGGCCCCACCGAGTGACGTCCTCGGAGAGGACGACGCCTCGTGCCCGGGATCAGAGTGTCCGACGTCCTCGACATGGTGCGCTCGAGTCGTCGACACCACGGGTCCGACTCGACGAGACGCCGTGCACCCTAGAAGGGTCTGGTCCCTAACTAGGACACAGGGGACGTGTCCGTCCTCTTGAGAATTGGTGACCCGGTGGTCCCTTCAGTCTTCTCCCCTGAAAAAAAAAAAAATTAAATCGTATTAACGAAATGTCTTAACACAACCAAAGACGGTTTGTAGTTGTGCTGAGTCGGTTGTCCCCTGTAAAAAATTCTCCTGTCCTCCAGTTCCCTTAATGGAGGCGCCAGTGACGGATGTTGAGGTCAACTAGAGTCGGTGAAAAGGACGTCGGGGCGTAGGAAGTCAGGAGAGGTCCCGTCTGGGAACGGTGAGGGACCGACGTTCCACCGTGGGGAACACTACCAACCTTACAAACACAGGGGGGTTTTAAGTGCACAAACTTGGGATTGTGGGTTACACTGCCACAATCCTCCGTCCCGGACCCCCTCCGTTAACCCAGTACTTCCGTCTCGGGAGCACTTACCCTAATCGCGGGAATCTTTCCTCCCGGGTCTCTCGAGAATTCGGGGAAGACGACACCTTCCGATACTTCTGTTCAGACATTCATCTTCTCCCGAGAGGAGGTTGGTGTGCCTGTGGGACTAGGGTCTAAAAGTCGAGGTCTGACCCTCTTTGTGTTTACAAACGACAAATATTGGGTGGGTCGGACGCCGCAAAACAAGATCGTTGGACTTGTCTGTGTCTGTCGATTCCCGGTGACCGTAGTCGTCGTTCTCCAGGTCCCTCTGCCGACGAAAGATTCCCTTGCCCTCAAGTAATTGACTCAAATCTCACCTCCACCCCCGAGCTGTTCACGTCTCAGGAGGGTGCCACTCGTGAGAAGAGATTGTTCCAAAATCCAGAAACACCTCAGCTACTGTCGGACCCTCTCTCGTCCCCCCTCCCGTCTCTCTCTCTTTCTCGAAGAGGAACAGAGTGGGGGTCTTTCGGGACTCCCTGTCAACCTGGTTCCTGAGCGCCCGTGGTCCGCGGTCCGGGTCGAGGTGGTGGGTGTCGATTGTCGGAGTCCTGGACTGCCGTGTCAGAACTCCCCGGAGAGACAGACTTCCACGACCTCGTATTGACAGTGGCGAGAGTCGTGGCCAAAAGGGTGGTCGAGGGTAGGGTGCCGGAGCCGAAACGTCATCCTTCAACGAGACTGGTAGGATGTCTGTTCCTTCTGTCTCGCCCGTTGACAGGGACCTGGACCGAGGATTGAGAAACCCAAATAGGTGTACACGTTTCCGTCGGGTCTGGAGGTCCGGGAAGGTCGAGTGTCGAGAAGGGGTACTCTAGGTCTTGACGGAACTGTCGGTCCAGTGATACTTCAAGAGTCAAGACATGCGTCGCGGAAATTCCCTCAATCGTCCCATATGGTCTTGAGGCTTTGTTTTGTATCTGGGGTTCGTGGTCGTGTTTTCGAACGGGACGTGGGATTGTCGGATCGGTCTGCTCGGCCGCGAATTCGTCTGTTCTCGTCCACTCTGTCAGTGTTTCAGGAGTTTCGGTCGCCCTCCATGACTCTTGTGGCCACAGACTTGACTGTCACCCCTCCAGTGGGGTCTGAGTCAAAGGGGAAGTGTTCGACGATGATAGGAGGAGAAGAGGCAGGAACTATTTCAGGGATGGAAAGTCTCTGTACTTCCCCGGTCTGGCGGTTCCCCTGGGGTTCTCTATGACTGAGGTCTGCCAGTATCAATGTTAGTGAGTTCCACTACTGGAACTCCCGGCGCCAGTAGGCCTGTCCAAGTGTCCAGACGCCCGGTAGGTGGGGCTGTGAGGTCTAAGTAGGATTTCTGTCTTCATCCCCCCGACGTCACAAATAAACCCCACTCAGTTGTCCGACCGTCCCGACCCCCTTTGTACCCCCCGTCCCCACTTTCAACCGCACTTTTTCTCACTCCCCCAATCTGTAGACGGGTGAGGGGTGAGTGTAATGTCTAAGTTTAAGTTGGAGGTGAATGTCAAGAGAGACGACGACCACTTAAGAGACGTTCTGTTTTCGGGTTCAGATGTCAAGTGACAATGTCCTCGCGTGTTTTGGGTCGCGCTCTCGTGTGTTTGGTGTTTCCTACAGTCTCAGTCGTAAGGCCTTGTCTTTCCTTGGCGGTGCGAACCCGGGAACCTGTGACGAGTGTCGATCGAGGTAGGGAGAGAGACTGAAGAGAGGGAGATGCGGAGGTCCCTAAGCTTTAAGTTGGGTCGCCTGGTCTTCAGTCCGCACAAGAGATTGTTAGGAGAGAACAAATCCCAATTGTTGGGGTCTAGTGCGAAGACGGATGAAAACCTTCGCGATTCGCTACGGTGTCGGTGCACCAGGCTCTTCATTGTCGTTGAGAGCTACAGCCCTCCCCCGAGGGGTGCCGGGAGGGCGGAGTCACCGCCACAGGCACTGTGAGAAGTGAGCCGTCTTGACCCCGCGGTGCGTGGCACGAGACGACCATTAGGAGTGACCTCAGTCACGTCCACCCTCCTCTCAGTCCAGAAACTAACAACGTGGAAGGTGAGGACTGTGGTATCGCTAAATAGAAGTCGGGGCTAAAGAAAGGGGAGACTACTGGGGAATCAATAGACGGTCTCTGTGGTACAGTCCTTTAAGGCCCTTGGGGCTCTTCCTTTTGCAATTCATACTCTTGTCGGCGCACTCGCCCGTGAACCTCGAAACACCTTGTTGAAGTTAACTCACGTAAATCTGACGAAACATAATTGATTAAATCTTGTAAAACGAAAGCGTCTGAATCGACTGACGAAACGTGACGGTTTGATTTATGAGGTGAAAGATTGTGTGGGGACACATACGTACAGTAAAGAGGAAAATCCGATCCTTACATTACAACTGTATTTACAGTTTATTTTAATTACTCTCTTACCCGGGAGTTTACCATGAAGACACGTCCCTTAAACAATCTGCCCCTGGAAACTCGGGCTTACATATATATTAATATATTGTGAGTATACTCCTTTCTTAGAATTACCATTCGAAATCGGTTAAATAGTGGAAACCGTCTTTACGACAATGGATGTTTTTCGTCCTACGCTCATTTAATTCTACTTTTATGGGATTCTAATCAGACAGTGTCGTTCGATGACCTCTTTCTCGTCCCACCGGGTCGACGGGTGTAGCTTAGGAGCGGAATAGACATGTCTTAGGTCCAGTCTGCAGACGACGGGACGGACTTACGAAGGCGACAACTGAAACGGTTACCGGAAGGAGGACGGAGTGGGTCGAGGAAGAGGGTGGAGCGTAGGGGTGGCCGGTGAATCCTTCTCATTTTCACCGTCAATCTCGTTATTGTCCATAAAAGTGAGTTATCAGTTTCGTGACCTAAGACTCTCGCCGACGGAGGCAGGGGTGTGACTATATTGGTGAAACAGAAAATCAACAGTAGAGTTGGTAGAAGGAGTTCATACTGTCTTAGTGTCTTTTAGTGAGATTAGTACCTTTTCTCGGGACAAGGGTCATTTCGTCGTTCGGAAGAGAACGGTCTCATTTTACGTGCCTCATTTTAAAGGAGATTTGTGTTCCCTTTGAGTGTAAATGGGGGTTCGGATTCCTTTCACCAGTCGCCCTGGGTTTCCGCCGGTGTGCTTGTAAATACGTCTCTTGGACGTTTTTGGACTCGTCTACGGAATCCCCCTTCTCAAAGTTTCTTTTGTCGCTAACACAAAACCAAAAGTGTGACGTCTAACTTAGGATCCCCGGTCTGTTTGTGGTGGGGGGGTTAGCGTAAAGAGAAAGTATGTGACTAGAGTTTGTGATAGGGTATTAACACTTTAAGGTATTACAAAAGACATGTATTTTACTTTTTCTTTAGTCTTCCTATCCAAGGACAAAGAAGGGCCAATGGTCCTATGGGAAGAAGAGGACCTTCTGGAGGGGGAGTTTCTTATTGTGTGATCAGTAATATCAAGATTCTCGCTAAGGAGGTTACTACCCTTAGTGTCGTCTTAGTGTGTATTCTGTGTTTAAGGAGGACTAACGTACGAAGAAATTTGTCAAGTGTTTTAGGTATATAAACCCTCTCAGTGTCTCTTGAAGATTAATTAAATGCCACGCCGTTTCTCTTTGGCGAACTGATGGTTGAAGTTTGTTGAGAGCGAGACAACCACATGCCACTTCGGTAGGACTAAGACCTATTAAACTTTTCACCCGTATCCTGGGTCGTTTATAAGAGGTAAAAATAAGAAGAAGAGGTCCGATAGTCAAGTATTACTTGTTTATACCTTTAAAAAGACTCCCCCTTTAGGTTGATGGTTTTATTGAGGAAGTATTAAGTATACACGTTAGTGTTGCCACTAATTATTTTAGGACTTTGTCAAGGATTTTCGGATTTCGTAATTAATGAGACGATCTACAGTCCTGAGACACTTTTGGATACTGTCGTCCAATGAGTCCGTTTAATTTAGTACACTTGAATTCCGCCTTTTTCTTTAGAAACGAACCATCCAAACGTTCGACCATTTACATGCGAAAGCTTCTCCCCATTGGTTGGGTGCCGAGAAACCCCGAGGTATAAAGTTGGAACTTTCTGTATACTTTCTCCATTTTTTACAGTGACGTTTAACTTAAATACGACCCTACTTTCCATTGTAATATAGGAAACTTTCTGGATTTTATTTCCTTACGATGATAAAGGTAATTCCCCTTCGCATTGAGAGTAGCTCGCACAGGTCGCGACCGACAAGTTAGGCTGAGAAGAGAACGAAGACACTGTGGTGTTGGGTCAAGAAGAGGCTGAAGTTACTTTCGAACAAGAGTCAATGAAGACGTTCACGTATAAAAGAACCAGCCTACCGATTTAAAATCACGAGTTCCGAGACGAGACCTGGGAAAAAAGACGTGGGGGAGAGACCTGCGAGAGTGGGTTAGAACATCGACACCTGTGGTCGGTGCACGGTTGCTGGGACGGGGGGTTCAAGGTCTGTAGTCACGGGTGACGGAAGAACTGTACGGGCGTCCGTAGAGTTTAAATCCGGCATTTAAGGTCTCGAGGTGAGGGGAGGGAGTCCAGAAAGGTTAGAGTGCTTTACTGTGACGTAAGGTTTGAGGAGTTTATTAGGAGGTGACGAGGAAAGGGGAGAGGGGTGAAGGTTAGGTGCTCGAGACGAAGGTTTTGTATAGGACTTAGAGAAATGAGAGTGACAAGGTTGAATCGTGACATTGACTTTAGGGAAGAGAGGGTCTGTACCAGTATGGAGAGTTCACCGGAGGGACATTCCGGTAGGAGGTGCGACATCCGTCTTATAAGAGGGTTTTTTTATTTAGTCCCTGAAGAGACCACCGTGTTATTCTCCCCTGTGTACGAGCTAGGGACCAGGTCCTTCGAAGGTGTGCGTCACCTCCTTGCCCCGTGGTGTTGATGCCCCCCACTCGACCTCCCGTGCGTCCGACGCTGACGACCTCGGACGTGCGGTTCTTGGGCACTCGGTGTTCTGCTCGGCGGTGTCCCCTCGGTTGTCTGGGGCTGCTTCTCGTCGAGGATGAGCGCGCCGGTCTCTCGGGTGCGGTGCTCCGAGGTCGCGTCGGTGTCTATTTAGTCAGAGTTTTTCGTGCGGACGAGACCGTCAGGCCCCCCGATTCTGAGAGACAAGAGTTACGTCCCCGTAGCCGACCTAGGGACGACCCCTTTGATTCTAGGTACGACGTGTCGCACCGGTTTTTTTATTTATTTATTTTTATTAAAAATTTTTAAAAATTTGTTTAGTGTGAGTCGTTGGGGAGATAAATTTTAGGAGACAACCAAAGGGTCATATGGGCCCTATTTCAGCGGGAATGGAACGGGCACTCCAGGCTGCTCGACCCGGGACCGAAAGTAGAGGGTGAGTGAGGTGACGCGTGGTCAGGGATCGGTGTGGCCAGGAAGAAGGACACGGAGTCTACGCGTTCGACAAAGGGTGGAGTCCTGGAAACGTGCATGACACGGGAAACCGGTTGTGAAATATTGATTTCTGAAGAAGAGGCCGGTGGGAATAGTTTCACCGTGGTGGTAGCAAAAAATGGCAAGAAATGGGACATACCAATAAAGTACGGACTGTCATAGAATGTATAAATAAAAAATCGATGAATCACGAAGGAATAGGGAAGTTAGTTTACAGTCGGGGTGCTGTCGTCTTTGTGACTGGTAGGAGTGACGATGTCTCAACAACTAGTCAGCCTTTCTTCACAGGTTCAGGAACGTTGGGGCACCTTATGTCGTGTGGTCCGAAAGGACAGGTAATGATGGAGGGTCTCAAACAAGTTTGAGTACAGGTAACTCAGTTACTACGGTAGGTTGGTAGAGTAGGAGACGGTGGGTGGGGAGAGGAGGGTAGAAGTTAGAAAGGGTCATAGTCCCAGAAAAGTTTACTCAGCGGAGAAGCGTAGTCCACCGGTTTCCATGACCTCGAAGTCGAAGTCGTAGCCAGGAAGGTTACTTATAAGCCCCAACTAAAGGAAATCTTAACTGACAAACTAGAGGAACGACAGGTTTCCTGAGAGTTCTCAAAAGAGGTCGTGGTGTTAGGTTTTCGTAGTTAAGAAGCCGCGAGTCTCATGTCTCCTCTATGGGTTATTATAAACCAGTTATTCGTGTATTCACTTATTTATGTAAGGGGACCTAAAAGGGGATTGCAAACTCTATTCTCATAAGGATAAGACTTAGAGGGTAGACGTTACGCCCTCTGGACCCAAGCTAGGGACCCAACCCTTCTAGGGGACCTCTTCTCTTGCCGATGGGCGAGGTCCTAAGACCGGACCTCTTAAGGTACCTGACATGTCAGGGACCCCAACGTTTCTCAGTCTGTGCTGACTCGCTGAAAGTGAAAGTGAAAGTAAGGGTAAAACTTCTCTTTTAACTCCAGAGGTCCCCATATACAGGTTTCAGTGAGTCCATTAGTGTCCGTCAGTCTTAGACTTAGATTTAGATGACCTGCGGTTACGGGTAGAAAGGTCTATAGTCTAATCATAAAGATCTTCTCAGACCTTTTAAGTGAGTTCTCTTTGAGACAAGGGTTCTAAAAGGTCTTTATTCGAAGGATTCTTGAAGATAATCTGAGACTTAAAGAGAAGACGGTGTTGAAACGGTAGATATTTTACCCACTTGCTTTGCTCAAAGAGTACCTTCACAATCTTCTGTGCAAAGGAAGTACAAATATACTTCCTTTTAGACAAAGGAAGGACTAATATCTCTCAAAAAAACGGTTAAGAGTCCACTAACAAACAATTCTGCCAATAGTACGACTCTTCGCAATTGACTTTCACAAGACACTTGTCTCGGGTGACAAGTCGCGAGACAATGTGACTCGTTAGCATACACGTGTCGGTTCTCAATCTCTCGTGTTTTGTGACGGTTTGTGCCCGTGGTGGAAGGGATCTGCTCGCCTCGGTCAGAGTAGGATGACCTCCCGAAGTCCGTTCTCTTCCCTCACTCGCTGAGGCGCTCCAGGGGGAACGGCCGGAGTTAGGCATGCCAGGAAACACGGGTGTGCACGAACACGCTGTGGCGAGAGGGGGTTGTGTGAGAAAGAGAAGGTGAGTCGTCTAATAAGACTCCACGTGGTGCGACGACGTACAGACTATAAGGTGAGCAAACACAAAGACTTGTCACAGCGGAACATGCCTACGAGGTAGCAAACAAAAAGTTAAGTGGACACCTGGTAAACCCGACAAGGGTCCGTGTTCGTCTCGTTGACAGACGAGGACACGAACGCATAGGTCTCTGGTAATACATATAATCAGTTCCTAGAGGTCTTTTGCCTTGATCACACTCACACACACACACACACACTGACTTTATGAAAACCGGACCTTAAACCATTTTGTATTAGTTGATGTGTAGAGACTTTCCTATATGGTGCAAATAGAAGGTTGACCCGTTGAAGAACTATATGGGAAGTTCTAATTGATTGCCGTTTTGTCTGCAGTGTTTAATTCTGTGGACAACATTCTATAATAATTGATACTTGATAAAATCCTGGAGGGACCACCAGGTCAACCATTTCTCAGATGGACGTTGCACCCTCTAGACCCAAGTCAGGGACCCAGCCCTTCTGGGGGACCTCTTCCCTTACCGTTGGGTGAGGTCATAGAAACGGACCTCTTAAGGTACCTGACTCCTCGGACCCCTCAGGTGCCCCAGCGTTTCTCAGTCTGTGCTGGCTCACTGATTGTGAAGTGAAAGTGAAGAAAGTGTATTTGATGAAATGTGAACCCTTCACGGATGGTTTTTTAATTTAATGAGTTCTTATAAACTCCCTGTAGGGACCACCAGGTCACCAATTCTTAGGCGGACGGTTACGTCCCCTCTCTCCAAGCTAGGGACCAGGTCCTTCTACGGCACCCCGTCGATTCGTGGTGCCAATGACTTAGGTGCGAGATCTCGTACGTTCTGTCTTTATGACGACGGACTCGTGGGGTCTCGGGCACGAGACGATGTCTCGTCGGCGGCGCTACTCGTCGGACGCGGGCTGTTCTCGCCGGGGACTCGGGCTGTTCTCGCCGGGGACGAGGGTCGCCACTCCCGCGCAGACGAGTACCGGTCCTTCTGGGTCGTGGCAGTCCTTGTTTGTGTGTGTTGTTACAAATTCCCTATACACTTGACGTTGGTAAAAAAGGGGTAGTTATTTATTGTCTCGACTGACGGATGATGTCTGTGAAGGTCTAGTACTCTAATTTTGGTATAGACAGAAACATGTTCTACTACACAAGAATAGTAGATATCTCCTCTCCGTGAGAAGGGAGGTCTAGTGGCACTTTGATCTAAATGACTTCGTAAAGTTCAAATGGATATCTATACCCGGTAAGTTTTGTGTTATAAGAGCGGTTTTGGAAATAATTAAAGATATTTTAATTTAATGAGTGCTTTCAGTTTCCTCAGAGTAATTTTTTTTTAGAGTTCCTACCGTTTCTTTGACTGGCACGAATTTGTTAAAAGGTCAAGGATTCCTCCTTCTCCCTCTTCCCGAGATGTCTGGTGGCCCGTACCAGAGTCGCGAGGAATATTAAGTTCTTGGGACACCGGTACACCGGATAAAGTACGGTGTGCCGTCCTCCTCCTCCCTCTCTTCCGGTGGCTCGACTCCAGATGTCGTCTTCTCAACGTGTCGCGGTCCGTCGTAGTCACTCTCTACGACCCTTGTGTTCGGGTCCTGACCCTCAATCGGTGGGACTTTAGTGGATCGTTGTCGTCAGTTCTCCGTCGCAGAGTTTTAGACGGGACTCCTACCTCACCCCACACGTATAAGGGTCTCTGAAAAATAAAGTTGTTGTTTGGGTAGGACTCTTCCCGACACATCGACTTAAGTATGGTGTTTTGGAGGTTCCCGATAAACTTCTCGTAAGGCAAAGATGGATCCGATCCTCCTCTTTTCTTTGAGCCGGGGAAGTCTCTGGAGTCTCGATAGAAGGAAGGGAAGGGATGAGTAGGAAAGGCCTGTTGGACCTTCGTCCCGTCGAACCCTTCTCCGTCTTCACGACCCGAGAACGCTACCCGATTACAGTTCTTCCCAGGTCCAGACGACCCGTGGGTTCGATGTCTTTCTCCTTGGGTCGTTCTCGACCTACCTCGTGGGCTCATCCGTAGTCGGAAACGAGGGTGGGTGGACACTTGCTCTTTGGTCTCTCCCGTACTCTCTTTCCCAGTTTTTTCGTGCTGCCGCTCACGACGGCACTAATCCCTCCGCCCGTGGTTCAGTCGGTCAGTTACGCGGGTTTCTTTTGATTTCTACATGTCAGGACTCGAGACAGGAGTTTCTCCATTCGATTGGGTGTGCCTGCTTTCCTTACTCTCTCCTCCACTCTCGACAGTTCGTCACAGATCTTCTGTCTCCGCACTGCCGACTTAAGTCCGTGTCACTTCTTTCGACTCTGTCCAAGGGGGTCTCCCCTCTGACTAGTCTACGGTTTCCCAATCGAAGTGTCTTAGGGCGACTCCGAGACCCCGTAGTTTGTGTCTCGTGCCACCCTCACTCCACACCTCCAATCAATGTCTGAGATGTTACCTTGTAATCTGGAAGTACAAGAGCTGCAAAGGATCCGTATGGGTCCGCTAAGGAGGAGGGAGACAGGGTGTGTTCAGTCCTAATTGCGACCTATTTGACGTTCCTTCTCGAGTCCCCACTCTGCGGTCTGATTTTTGTCTTCCGCTTTACCTGCAGCTCTCGGACGAAGGGAAACGGGTCGACCGATAGTCTTACGGTCGTGGGTCCGAATGGGGAGTATGTCTGGGAAGAGACTTCTTTTCGTTACCGGGGTCTTCCTTTCGAGGCCTCTCTACGATTTTAGCTTTTTGTTGACCCAAGGGCCGGTCGGTAGGTGTCCTTCGGGGGAGGTCGTGTGTCGAAGGTTATTTGAGAGGCCTTGAAGTGCAAAGTGATACTTTCCCGCAGGCTCCTTTTGGCCACGACATTCTGTGGCCCACGCATCGGCGAGTCAGCACAGGCTGAGACGTTGGGGTGCCTGACATCGGGCGGTCCGAGGAGACAAGTACCCCTACGAGGTCCGTTCTTATAACCTCACCCAGCAGTACGGGAGGAGGTCCCCTAGAAGGGTCGCGTCCAGAGGACGTAACGTCCGCCTAAGAAATGGTAGACTCGGGGGTCCCTTCGAGATTCGTTGGTCCTTTTCGTTCTTGCAGACTCCTTTGCCCCTCTTACGTCCCTTGTCTTCCTTTATCGCTTTTGGGATTAATTGCATACTACGTTCTATGCTCCTCCGTGACGGACGAAGGAAAAAAGATTTCTTTTCTCGTCCTACAACGCTCTTCGTCGTTCCCTTTTGCATTTCAAGAACCGTTAATCTTTATACTGCCTGTTTTGAATTCTTAAGTTGTCTACTAAACCTTTACTCCTCCCACTTTAGTACGTCTTTCATTCCGTTATTCTGTTTCTCTACTACTTCTGTTTTCCCCTTTTTAATTCTTTTAAATTTTTTAATCAGGTTTCAAGTTGATAATCTCAGATTCACAAGTTTCTTTTACCACTCTTCTTTTACTAATTTTTGTTGTGTATTTGTTTGTCTATGTTTGGGTATCGAAGGGATTTTGTCCTCGTATGCAGAAAGTCAACTTTCCAAAGTCTTTCTATGTTGTTTTAAGATTTTCGAAGGTCTTTCTTTTTTTGACACAAATGTACCTTTTCTACTCGTTAGTTTTACCGTGTACTGAAGAGTTGTTGTCCTCGACCTGCAGTTGGGGCACAATGGAAGTATTGTACCTCCCTTCTATTGAAAGTTAGATCTTAGTATATACATGGGTTTGGTGACTGATTCTTTCTCCTACTTCTGTAAAGAGTTCTAATTCAAGAGACTTTTACATAGAGGGTCCAAACAAAAAACCGGTGGAGTACGCTTCTCAACTGAGTAACCTTTTCTGAGTACGACCCTCCCTAACCCCCGTCCTCCTCTTCCCCTGCTGTCTCCTACTCTACCGACCTACCGTAGTGCCTGAGCTACCTGCACTCAGACTCACTTGAGGCCCTCTACCACTACCTGTCCCTCCGGACCGTACGACGCTAAGTACCCCAGTGTTTCTCAGCCTGCGCTGACTCGCTGACTTGACTTGACTTGACTAATCGTCTATGCGAGGCTGTTTTCGTCGTTTGGTTTTTCCTTTTTTGTACCCTAGGTCCTCCATCCTTGCTATGTCTTGCGTCTACTCTTTCTTTAGGGACGTGTTTTCGACAAGGTCTTGTCCGAGGTCTCGTTAGTCTCGTCTATTGTGGTCTTTGCTGTTTCGTCTTCCCGGTGGTCTAGGCTGTGCAAACTGGTCCTCGTTTTGCCCTGGCTCTCTACGATAATCTTCCTATTCGTCTTGATCTCTGTTTCCTTTTTCCTCCCTCCCTCCCTTCTCTCACACATAGAGGTTCGTGTAGGTGTGAGTTTTTCTTCGTTACAGGTAAGTATCCCTTTCCTGCTTTTCGACGTGATCTTTACTTAGACATCGGTGCCAAATAGTACCAGAGTGACTACGCACCTCACAAATACATTATTATGTTTGCCGCACTTAAGTTTTCGTCTCTTCCCCAGAATTAATAGTGTTATGGTTCAGTTTCCCGTTACAAAATTTAACTAACTTTTAGTTCTTCTACTACCCTTCCCATGTGACTCACACGTGCGAGTCAGCCCGGGTTGAGAAACGTTGAGATACTTGATGGCGGGGGGTCAGAGCAGACAGGTCCCCCAAGAGGTCCGTTCTTGTGACCTCGCCCACCGGTAAAGGAAGAGGTCCCCTGGAAGGGCTGGGTCTCTAACTTGGGGGTAGAGAACGTTGAGGACGCGACCGTTCACCCAAGAAACGGTGACCCTTCGGGTTTCTATGTAACGACTAAAAATTTGGTAAAGGCAGTACTTAAAATTGTATTTTATGTGTCTCTCTTCAGATGTCTTGTTTAACATGTCGAGGCACTAAATTGAGTTTCGACTGTAGGTACACTAGGAATGGGTTGAGTTTTTTGTCTTGAAGCGCTCGTGGGGACCTTGAGAATAGAAAGAGGAGGATTAATCGTCGGAAGAGGAGGGGATGTAGATAATACAATTGAAACTATCTTTAGTGAAATATCAAAACGATTGATTGGTTCGGAGGGATTTCGGATATCAAAGTAGTTCTGACTCACACAAACACACACTGAAGAAAGTGTGGGATTGTAGTTACTCTGGGTAGATCGGACACTACAAACGATATCAAACGAAAGTGACCACATAGGAAAAATAAATATATATTTATACGGTCTCACACACACACACACACACACACGTGCGTGCGTGCGTATGTGTACGTGTGTCATATAATGTAAGCTACTGTGTCCGACCAAAAGTCAAAGCCCGGCAATACTTGCCCGATTTATGAGAAACTGAACCATAACCAGAAGGGGGTGCCGAGTCGACCATTTCTTAGGCGGAAGTTATGTCCTCTGGGACCAAGCTAGGGACCCGGTCCTTCTAGGGGACCCCTTCCCTTGCCGATGGGTGAGGCCATAACGCCGGACCTCTGATACCCCAACGTTTCTCAGCCTGTGCTGACTTTGGAAGTGAAACAAAGAAAGGTAATACCTATGACGACGGTACTTGAAAAGAGAGGTATTAAAAACCATTTATACATAAGTGAAAAGGGAACTTAGACATGTAGTCTAATCGTGACGACTGAGTGTCTTATACGGAAACAGGTTAAAATAATCTATTATGATTAATCAGAACGTTTTACCAATATGGTTAAATATCAGAGTGGTCGTCACATATTCTTAAGACAAAGGTTTGGGACTCGTGGACAACCGTGACTTTCAGTAAAAATTAAAATCCGTCACCTATCTTGACTACACCAAAAATTAAGTGTAAAGGGACTTTGAATGTTTAATCTCGTAAAAGAAGTGTGCAGATAACCTATATACCGATAGTAGAAAACACTTCGAAGACAAGTCCGGATAATGGGTAAAAGGACAAAGAAAATGACTAAGCTCCTTAAGAAACATATAAGAAAGGTACTTTCCTTTCCTTTCCTTTCACTTTAACGAGTCAGTACAGGTCGAGAAACTCTGGGGTACCTGACCTCGACATCGGGTGGTCCGAGGAGACGGGTACCCTAAAAGACCCGTTATCATGACCTCACCTAACGGCAAAGGAAGAGGTCGCCTAGAAGGGCTGGGTCCCTAGCTTGGGTTCAGAGGGCGTAGCATCTGTCTGCGAAATGGCACACTCGGTGGTCCCTTCAGGAAAGTGTCTATGACGCTCATAGAGATTGAACTGAGAGTGAGAGGATGGACGCAGAGGACTACTCGCATTCGAGAAGCAACATTACGTCGGGTTAAAAGGACAGAAAAGATACCGACCGAGAAAACCTGGGACACGATCTTAAGGAAAGGATCGGTTTCAGTACTCATGTAATGGGATATCATAGAAGACCCGTAAAATAAGAAAACAGAAAGTGTGTATCTAGAACCTAAGTGAACCTTACCTAAGACCGCACACAACATTTAAATCCCAGCTCACAGATATAACGATACATCAACAGAGTCCTGACAAATTATTTGTTCCCCTACCCTAAAAGTTAGTAACTACCTCACAGACACATTTGTGTCAAGACAAACCCTGAGAAGCAGTGCTCAGACAAAGTAGATGCGACGTCGTGCCGGTGCGAGGGAGTCAGTGAGATCGTCTCGTTGTTAGTCAGACCCCTGGACCACCTGGCTCGGGAGAAAAGAGTGAGAAGAAGTTCTCATGGAACCGATACGAGCCGGGACACACAAAGGTATATTCAAAATCCCAGTCGAGTAGTTAAGAGTACTTTTGGGAGAACTCTAAGGCTAACTCTAGAATGACAGTCAAACTCTGACTGTGGAAAAATTTTTTCGCCTCGGAGGTTAAGTGTTTGTACTGTATAGGAAGGTAAACGAATATGGTTAAAGAGAGTTATTACCGTTTACCAAAAGTTCTATCCAGGAGTATTGAAGACAATCTAAGGATCTATAGACTAATAAAAATAAGACTATATTTAAGTAACACATAGAGAAATAACTATTATTCATCTTTCTCTTAGATAAAAAAGTATAAATAGAACATAGGGCGGTTGAACCATTTAGGTGAAAGATCTAGGTTATTAAATGGACTTTAAGGAAAACTTAGAAGATATATGTGTCAATGTCACAGGTTATTACCGTCAAAGTGAATAAGGAAAGTGGGGATTAGAGAAGTGAAGAGAAAACACGACTGAATGCAGAAAAAAGAATTTCAAAATTTTACAGTGGGTAATACGTACTGCAAAGGATGAAAAATTAAAATTTGTCATAAAAAACGTCCATAAGAAGAGTCTCATTCTTTTAAAAGAGGGACAAATAAGTAATCAAACGACTCAGAAAATTTTTTAGTACTTATTTACAACCTAATGCAGTGTGTATAAGGACATAAGTATGTCTGCTAGTATACTAAAAATAAGACAATATATAACTCAATGTGACTGACTAAAGTTTTAATAGTGGAGTGGGAATGCCAAGACGTCTATTAGTCGAACTGGTAATACGTCAGTCAATGACGACCTGAGTCAAAAGATCATGAAACAAATCCTAAAAACTTAGATATAAGTACTCATTTTGACCGGGTCTTACAAAGAATAAATACAGTTCAAAATCATAGTTGTAAGACGACTGGAGAGTTCTGTTCAACCCTCATGAGGAGGAAAAGAAAATGGACCTTCTCAAACACCTTTTATACACAATAAAGAAGGAATTGCTAAATTACTTAAATTGTCTTTTTGGTAGACCCAGACTTCAACAGGAACGCCATTCCAAAAATTACCGTATAAGTATACGCATCTCTCTCTCGATGAGTGACAATAAAAAGAATACAGTCAAAACTATTCACTATAAAAATCTTTCAAACAGGTAAAGAAGGTTTTAAAAGTAAAGTATTAAACGGTGCCACAATAAGTAGTATAAGACTTGAATAGAAAATTTACATCACTACCAGGAACGAAGCAAGGAGTATAATTGATAAACACGGAAAAAGGAACTAATTAGAGTGGTCTTAAGTAGCGAAATGATCAGGAAGACCAGACGACTATGATACGTACCTTACAGACAAAAGATAGAGTAAGATAGGAGAGGATAAACATAATAAAGGAATAAGGATGGAAAAATTTTTCGAAATAACGAAAGGAATCGATTAAAGAACTTTAATTACGAATCCAAGAACTAAACATTTGGAGAAAACAAGATTACATATATAAACTCTACATTTATAGGGAGATCAGTATTGATATTGACATAACGTACAAACCATAGAGTATCAAGTGACAGAAAGTAAACACTTATGATAAATTAAAAGTACCGGTAAAGAAGAAACTGGGTACTGACGAATTAAATACTTGTACGTCCCTATAAAGTCAATAGGAAAACTGACAACCTAAGATCGCATTACAGTGACTGTAGACTTTGGTGTGAGACTTACCAAAGTTAGGAAACTTTAAACGACTCAACGTAGTACTGAGTCGGATACTCGTTACAGCCGTTTATAGAAGACGCAGAACTTTCTTTACTCATAACATACAAACAGTTCACGTGACAAAATATTAATCTAGTCCAGACAATTAATTGAAACAAGTTTGACAGATATTAGGATTGACTTAAAATGACAGACGAGTAACAGCGTCAATGATCCTCTCTATACAATTTTAAAGATTGATATAGTTATAGATGAAGAACACACTGACACACGTATACTAACACACACACACACATAAAATTTTTACGTGTATCTAAATGTTTGTAAAGTAAAAGGACCGTTTAACTTAGAAAGGGTAGTACTTTGTAGAAAGAAGTAGAGACTGTTATGAAGAATGAACAATCTCTCAGATGAAATAGACTGTAATTAACTCGATATCTCAGAGAGAAAACCGGTCACAAACGTATCGCATAGAAAAATGTGGGAGAATATAAACTGAGAAGGTATATAAAATTTTATTACTTACATAAAAATCTCGACATATATCCAAAAATTTTTTAAGTTAGATTATTAGAAACTGTAAATTAATAAATGAGTCGAATATAACTTATTTTGACGGCTCTATCAACCCCGATTTAGATGGTCAAACATAAGCAGAATTAGATCCGATCCTAGGAAAAGGGGGTAAAGGGTGGAAGACAACTTGACTCACCAGAAATAATGGGATGAAAGGGGAGAAGAACCGAATAATAAATATGTAAGGAAGGAGTAGGAAAATTTCTAATAGGTCTCCATTTTTCGTACTAGGGAATAATTACCGATTACGAGTCAAAAATAGTGAAGGAAATGTTGTATTCCCGAAATCTTGTTAAATTAAAGTGATTAAACAGGTCTGAACTCAAGATGAAACTAGTATACATGAATGAGAGGTATATAAAATTTAAGGTGTTCTGTTTTAGTAACAATGAAACGTACCAACCGTAAATAAGTATAAATTGATTAATAATAGAGACGACAAGAAGTAAGGAAGGAAGTAAAGACTCGAAACTAGACGCTATTAAAAGGAGGACAGGTTTCCTACGAAAAATCATAAAGGAAGTCCTGTCTACACGAGTATTATTAAAAGAATGTATAAAAATCGAAAAATAAGTAAAGACTTCTTGACAAATCCATCTATGTCTTAAATTCTAACTGTCACCAAAAGAAAGTCGTTGAACTTAGTAGGTAAGGGAAGACTGAAGACAATAAAACTACCATAGCAACGAGGAAACTTCGGTTCTCTATGGGTGAGGAGGTTGTGACTGACGAAAAGTCGAAAAGAGGGACAAAAATAAAAGTCTTTGACACGACTCAACAAGACCCACTTTAAAGAATTATGACCGGGACGAACCACGGGGTCTCGAAACGTTGGGACGTCGAGACACAGTGAGTGACCAAGACCTACTAAGGGTCAGAGAAAGGGTTAAAAGGAGGAAAAGGTACAGACAGAGGGGTGGATGACTTTGAGACCAATGAACGTATCTTCCGGAAAGAGGATGTAAAGTGTTCAGAAAGTTTAAGGAAGGGTAGTAAAACGGAGAGACACGTAGTAGACCCGTAAAAGAAGACGGAATATAAGATCAAGTGATTGAGAGAGAAGTTGATGTAACTAAGACAACTTAGGTAGCCAAAGAGTTGTCGAAATAATTACATAGTAGAAGGCTGGTATTTTTGCGTGGACAATATTTACATATAAGTTACTAAAGTCACGTGAGCGAGTCAACATGTTGGTTTCGGCAGTGATATCCGGTCGGAAGGTCGCAAAGGTAGTGGGAAGTTTCGAGCAGATAAATTGAAGTCACTGACATAAAAAGTACAGACCCAAGAATAAATATTAAAAGTCCAGGGACCGTTTAAAATTTTAGAATAGAAAATTAAGAAACTTATATAATTAGTATCAGTAAAATCTCAAATATAGACTAATTAAGTGATAGACCTAGGGAACATCCGTGTAGAGTAAACGGTCTAAAAAAGAACCAAAGTAAGACAGAATAAAAGAGTATATGGGTCAATAAAAAGTGACCAACTGTCTATGTCACGTACTTTTTGAGATCACTTGTACTCCGAGACCTTCTACATAGAAGGAGGTCTCTCCTAAAAACGAAAACGAAGACCGTCCGAAGATTCGATCACTGTGATTAGACTTTTATAAAATAAAAACCGAAGTCAGGGACACTCTCAAAAAGATAAAGACCAAGTAGAACTAAGTCCTAAGGTTTACTTTCGACTCCAACAAATGATCCCAAAGACGAGGAACCGTCCTGAACTCCTGTTAATGGTACAGGGGTCGGGGTGCTCAAACAACTTTCGAGATTCAAAAGTCACAGAGTTGTTGATGAAAACCTTATCTAGTAACGGAATTTCTTTTACGTTTTCGACCCGAGTGGAGAATCTCCCCTGAAAGGAGGGGGGTCTAGAACCGAGACTTTAAGGAGTCCCGGGACTACCAAGAGGTTATGGAGATTTTGCCTAAGAAAAAATTCGTCGAAAAGAGTCGTCTTCTCAACCAGATTTGTTCGAACTAGATGATAACGATCTGTATGACTGATGGTAATATTTCTTCCACTAGCATTAAATAGTATACTTGTTAGTCCTACGAAAAGTTTACTTTCCTCCGTCGTAATCACTAACGTGACCCCATCGTCCGTGTTTGGCTCTGGGGGTGTTTGGTTGGTCTTATGTACCCGTGGGTTATTATCGTGTACCTCATAAGACGAATTTTCCATGTGTGGCTAAATTTTAAGTGTAGCCGGTGTAGTTCTTACACCTCCAGAACAGGGAAGGGAAACATAACTGTCTTATAAACTATAATTCCTATGTTTACTCGGGAACGAGTTACACCCTACTATGGTAAGTCCTCGAGTAGCATAGTTATCCTCCTCAATTGATAAGGAGGGTCGAACGAGTAAGTACCCGAGATATTTAATTACAGGAACCGACTCTGAACCATGGAGGTTTTTTCATCATAACCTTTGAGAACGTTTCTTGTCTCTTTAAAAAGATTTTTCTATTCTCCTCGGAATCTCGACTCTTCTTTTACCTGTATTAAAGGTTTGTCTCTCGCTTCGTGGCGTGGTGCGGGGGCGGGGACGTTAAGGCGTGAGACGAGAGCAGCCGGTCTTTGAGACGCGGGATGAGGTACTTCCTCTGTACTTGTTCGCTTCCCGACCGAGACGGGACCGACACTTTCTAGCTCTAATAGGTGGCTCGGTAGAAGATTTCGCTTGAGGAGACCCGACCTTTCGAAAGAGAGACTGGTCACGGTCTCGATTCGGGGCCTCGACGAGTTGGCTTAATTTTGTACCAGTTATGGATTAATGTCTGCGTGGTGCACCACATAAAACGTCGGACTGGGAAGGACCTTAAAACTACTACGATAAGTCTAATGTGAAGGAAAAGAAGTAGACGTATAGAATCTACTGAACTAAGTTTTGTTACAAAACATATATTTGTGGGGTCGTAAAAAGGTTTTGTGTCCGAAATAGCTCATATATTTCATTAAACGGTCTACGTAACACAAACGTAGGCTCGTCCACCTATTATCTAATCTCAGTGATTCTACAGGTACATAAAAGGGTAGGTGTCATGTGGCGTCATCTCTTTCTTTCGATGAGTTACTCTTCTTTTGTTTAGTAGGGAGGTTGTTAAATTGAGCCCAGGTATGCAGTAAGAGTAGATGACTTTGGTTATCGTTGGTTTTTTTATCTTCACTTCGTAACTTTTGTGACTCGGACTGTTGTTTCATTACTCAATTTGAGTTCCTCTCTCATTACGACTCCGGTTATTGGGTCGACTCTACCAGACACCGAGACTTTTTATAAGCTCGCGACTCAAGGAGACGAACGATAATTTATGATCAGACCTCTTTCCGACCGGAGGGATACGTTCTAGGTTCTGGTTTCCCTTTTCCTCCCGTTCCAGAGATGAATTCCAGAGATGAACTCCGTCGGGGTTCGGGAAAAGAGAGGGTGCAGTATGTTTATCGATCTTGGAGTGATAGTGACATAGTTAGTGTTTCAGTTGTTGTTTCCAGAAAGAGGTGAGTTTCGTCAGACAGACGTGGTTGGGGAAGATCCCGTCTCAGAATAGACATAACAAGTAGAAGGTTGCGGGACGGAGAGGTGTTATAGGTCGTGAGGGATCTGGAGTTCTTTATAAAGGTCTTACTGACCTACTTAAGAGTAGGGTTGGGTCTTTTTCGGCTTTTCCGACTAGAGTTGTGACGTCCTGTCTGTTGATTCCGTCTAACTTGACTGCGGGGGCACCTTTGCGGCGACAACGAGTGATACGGGGGAGGTTTGAGGTACGGAAAAATAAGAAGAGGTTTAAAAATAAAACTGTATAAAGTTTAGATTCTTCTGGTCGACTTCCTTAGTGTATTACTTATCTGACATCTGGTGTTGCGACGCAGGTGTTTCTGCAGTTTTGTTCTTTGAAGAGGAAAGTGAGTGTCCAAACTAAAAAAAAAAATGTATCTCGTATATCCCACAAGTTTTAACTCACCGTCCTCTGTCAAAGTTTTCAACACTTGTTTCAAGTGTGGAAGTTCCTTCAATAACCCCCTGAATTTGATATGTTTGTGCTATATTAACTCCTATTAATCTAGGTTTGGACCACCGCGACTAGTATTCACTTTGTCCTCGTCACTCTTTAGTCCAACCCGACTTCAAAGTCCCTCCTCTATGCATTGTCTGCCTGACCAATGAATAGTTGTAATTTGGGCAAAGAAGAAACAGGATCTGTGTGTAGGTCTGGGGAAACGAGTGTTTGGGGAGAAACGTCTGTCTACACCGTTAGAGTGGTTCATAGTCGATTGTCTTCTCGTTGTCTGCACCTTAGACGGTGCACATCCTGACCGACCCCTTTGTGCAGCGAGTACTCAGAGTGTCAGAAAGGAAAAACCGGTCACACCAGGGTTCTTCGTGTTACTGGAACCCTCCGTGTCTGACGATTGCCGTCTCGGCGTCCTTCCTTTCGCGGAGCGAGGGAGGGTGGCGGACTTCCTCTCGGTGGGAAATTGTCCTGTGGGTAAAACCTATGTGTTCCTCAGTTATAGGTAACAAAACTATGTGACGTGATACAACTTAAATAACCTCGCTTAACACAATCGAGTCCGAAGGGTCCACTGAGTCACCACTTCTTAGGCGGACGTTACGTCCTCTACGTTCAAACTTGGGACGCATCCCTTCTAGGGGACCTCCTCTTGTACCGTTGGGTGAGGTCAGAAGAAAGGACCTATTTGGGTACCTGTCTCCTCGGACCGCCCGATGTCAGGTACCCCAGCGTTTCTCAGCCTGTGCTGAATCACTGGTTTACGTGTGAGCCCACAAGGGAGCTGACTATGTTCAATACCGGATTAATGGGATCTTACACATAGCGACGACGACGACGACGACTCAGCGACGTGAGCACAGGTTGAGACACGTTGGGGTATCTGCCGTCGGGTGGTCCGAGGTGGCAGGGACCCTAAGAGGTCCGTTCTTGTGACGTGACCCAACGGTAAAGGAAGAGGTTACGTACTTTCAGTTTTCACTTTCACTTCAGTGAGTCAGTACAGGTTGAGAAGTGCTGGGGTAGCTGACATCGGGTGGTCCGAGGAGGTGGGTACCCTAAAAGGTCCGTCCTCATGACCTCACCCCACGATAACGGAAGAGGCACAATCCTCCATTATAAAACTTTTATTAATGACACGAAAAGGAGATGACAAAAAACGTGTATACTAAAAGTGAGACCATCGGGTCTGCGTAAGTATACAAAGTCTCTGATAAACCTAATAATTTATTCCTTATGTTTCTCTTTCCTACCTGCAAGGAAAAGACCGTCATACCGTCTTATCTATGGAGAGTTTAGGATACTTTCGTTAGTTTTTACGACCTGTTTTATAAATAACTTTTTATGAAACTTTACATAAATATTAGACCGTCCTTTTGCTCCGTGTGAGTGTCGTATTTTGAAAATGGTTGAAAGGGTAATTTCCGAAATTGTTTGACCCTCTTGAGCTCGAAGATAAAAGTGTTCAGTCGTTCCGTGTCCCTCGTCGTTTGTGTGAACGACCGAGACTGTTTCAGTCTCGGGTGGTCCCTGTCCCGAGGTCTTCCGACGGTCTTGACGGACGGAGTTTTTGGTCGTGACTCATCTCCCCTCTTTCAAAATGGTTTTTAAACATTAGTGTCTGTTAAGAGTGTACCTGAACTCATACTTAGTAGACACACCAACCAGGGGTTTGGAGGTGGACTCTTAAAAATTCAGGAACGAAACGTTTAACCGCTACTAGGGTCCGAGATTCCTCTTTGTTTACGTTTGAGATCGCTTTGAGTGGAAGTCAAGTGTGGAGTTTATTAAGGGTGGTCATTTCAGAGTCTTTTATTATTGTCATACCAAGTCAAGTCAAGTCAGCGAGTCAGCACAGGCTGAGAAACGTTGGGGTACTTAGCGTCGTGCGGTCCGGAGGGACAGGTAGTGGTAGAGGACCTCAAGTGAGTTTGAGTGCAGGTAGTTCAGCCACTACGGTAGGTCGGTAGAGTAGGAGCCAGCAGGGGAAGAGGAGGACGGGGGTTAGGGAGGGTCGTAGTCTCAGAAAAGGTTACTCAGTTGAGAAGCGTACTCCACCGGTTTCATGACCTCGAAGTCGAAATCGTAGTAAGGAAGGTTTCTTGTGGGTCCCGACTAGAGGAAGTCTTACCTGACCAACCTAGAGGAACGTCAGGCTCCCTGAGAGTTCTCAGAAGAGGTTGTCGTTCAAGTTTTCGTAGTCATGAAACCGTGAGTCGAAAGAAGTGTCAAGTTGAGAGTGTAGGTATGTACTGGTGTCTTTTTGGTATCGGAACTGATCTGCCTGGAATCAGCCGTTTCATTACAGAGACGAAAACTTATACGATAGATCCAACCAGTATTGAAAGGAAGGTTCCTCATTCGCAGAAAATTAAAGTACCGACATTAGTGGTAGACGTTACTAAAACCTCGGGGGGGGGGTTTTTTTTTTATTTCAGGCTGTGACAAAGATGACAAAGGGGTAGATAAAGGGTACTTCACTACCCCCGTCTACGGTACTAGAAGCCAAAGACTTACAACTCGAATTTCGGTTGAAAAAGTGAGAGGAGAAAGTGAAAGTAGTTCTCCGAAAAATCGAGGAGAAGTGAAAGACGGTATTCCCACCACAGTAGACGTATAGACTCCAATGACTATAAAGAGGGCCGTTAGAACTAAGATCGAACACGAAGAAGGTCAGGTCACAAAGAGTACTACATGAGACGTATAGTCAATTTATTCGTCCCACTGTTATATATCGAAACTACATGAGGAAAAGGATAAACCTTGGTCAGACAACAAGATACAGGTCAAGATTGACAACGAAGGACTGGACGTATATCCAAAGAGTTCTCCGTCCAGTTCACCAGACCATAAGGGTAGAGAAAGTCCTAAAAGGTGTCAAATAACACTAGGTGTGTCAGTTCCGAAACCGTATCAGTCATTTCGTCTTTATATACAAAAAGACCTTAAGAGAACAAAGAAGCTAATAGGTCACCTACAACCGTTAAACTAGAGACCAAGGAGACGGAAAAGATTTTGATCGAACTTGTATATCTTCAAGTGCCAAGTGCATAACGACTTCGGACCGAACCACTTAAAACTCGTAATGAAATGATCGTACACTCTACTCACGTTAACATGTCATCAAACTCGTAAGAAACCGTAACGGAAAGAAACCCTAACCTTACTTTTGACTGGAACTCCCATGTGAATTCACATGGGAATTTACTTGAATGGATGTTTTGTCTTTGTCTTGGTATAAGTTATAAGATGTTATTTGGTATTACCTTTTTTTGTATTTTATTTTCTTACATACACACACATATACACACACACACACACACATATTGACTTCGTGAAACGACGTGTGTTCTGACATTTAGTTTAGATGAAGTTAATTTTTTATTTTAATTTTTTTATTTCAGTGTCATTTTATTTTGTTTCATCTCATTTGTAATGTTTATCTGTGTACGTATCCCTTTTTCGTAGTACTTGTCGATTGTCTTTGCTGTATCGTGTTAACTTGGACGCCTGCAGTTTAAAATTTTACTAGTATTATAACATGTAGTTGAGGTAAAGTCAAAGAGTTTTCAGATTTTTAATAGTCTGTGTATCACATTTTAATTTTTATGTCGTCTTCCTTTGTTCATATATTTGACACTCGTTCTAATCGGCCTAATCTATGTCTTTTACCCTTTCTGACTTTTTTGACAGTTGGCATCGTGTATTTTTGTGTCTGTGTGTTTTGCACTTTTCTCTCAGTTTTGTGCCTCTTCTGTTGTCTTCAGATTGTATGCGGAGTAGATTGCAAGTTTTCATCTTTTCTGCATGTCTTGTCCCTGTCGTGAGACTCTTAGAAGACCTTGACTACCTTCTGTAGTTAGGTGTTTAAGTGTTCTGTTTGTTTTTTAGGATTCGTTTTGTTGGTCTTAAAATGTTTTATTAAAATGAGATGAGTAAGTAAAAACCGGTACAACTCAGAACAGAGATCAACACCGCGGGTCCGAATAACGCCACCGGAGAAAGACACCGGCTCGTGTCCGAGTCCCCAATGTCCAAAGACATCGACCCCAGTGTCCCAGTTAGCGACGTCACGTGTTTGAGTCACTGGGGTGCCACACACCCTGGAAGGACCGAGTCCACAGCTCGGACACAGAGAACGTAACCGTCCACCTAAGACATGGTGACTCGGTGTCCCTTCGAGATTCGTCTTAAAATATGGATTGTTTTTATATAAAATATGGATCGTTTTGATATGAAATTCCCCCGCCCCCCTTTCCCTTTCTTAATCTTAAAAGGTTGTTTGTTATCCGCTTTGTCCAGAGGAAGTTGACTAAGAGTGAATTACTTTAGAAACTTCTCTACACTACCGTCCCTTCCCTCCCGCGTGCAACCCCTTCCTTAATATTCGTGCTTTTCGTCATTTATACACCCAGCTAGACTTGTTTGTAAATATGAATTTTTACTATTGCAGATGGAATGTTCCGACTTTATTTTTGTGTCTTGATTTTGTGACTTTTACCCTGGGGTCGATCGTCCCCTCCCCCACTCCCCACCATTACTGACCTTAATTTACTACATTTCAGGGACGTAATAAATCTTCCTCTCCTTTCTATGACTAAGGGAAGTTGGAGAATTATCGTACGTACGACTTTAAAGATCTCTTGGTGATTTTCTTATTATTATCTCACATTTTGAAGGTTTGATGATATCGTATTATATACTTTATTCCCCCTTTCAGTTGAGTTACCTTCTATTCTTTACTTTCCTTTTCTTTCCACTTCTCAATCCTGTTTAAGTTTCTTCCTTTATTGTACTTCCTTATTAACTTTATGTAGATTTGACGTTGTTTATATTTGCCTAATGTATCAAGTAAATTTTCTATAATGTCTCAAATGTTTTTCCGGGTCGTAATGCAGTAAATATCTTCTGCGTAGACTTCATGTCCCATATCCCGAAGGGGCCACCAAGTCTCCATTCCTCAGACGGGCGGTCGTGTCCTCTGGTCCGAACTAGGGATCAGGACCTTCTAGGGTGTACGGAGTCCCGCCGATTCGGGAACATGGTGTTGGTGACTCGGACACGAATCTCAGGCCCTTGGTGTGGACGACTCGGGTGCGCTGCGTCGATGACTGCAAAGTGGGACATTTCGGTCACGGGGTGTCGTTCTCTCCGGTGGTGTTGCTCTCCGGGTGTGTCCCATTGGTCTCTCGTCCGGGCCGGACGACGTTGACCTCTTTTCGGGGGTCGTTGGTTCCCGGTCGTGTCGGCTCTTATTTGTGTACTTACTCTAATAAATTTTTGTTTTAAATCCTACATCTCTTAAACTCTTTTGTTTCTTACCTTCGGATTTTATCCTTTTTCATTGTTACTTCTTCGACTAACATAGGGTGACAGCAGATCTTGATAGCGTGTCTACGGTCTGTTCTATGTGAAATTGTGTTTTTCACGACACTCTTAATTTCACATGATGAAGTATTGTTATTATTTTAAGTTTAGAGGTTCTTCCGCACTCTTAAGATTTACACATGTATGGTCTATCACATTGAAGTTTTATATAGTTCTTTTTTTTATATTAGATATTAGAATCATTCTCTGACAGTTGTGTGAAGAGAGTCAAATTTTTTTTTTTTCATCTAGTTTGATCCTATCACCAGTAGAACGTTTTCCACTACCGAGTCTCGGTACTCCCCTGAAGAACCCACTTCGAGTGTAAGATAAAAAAATTATATCCACGACCAATGTATCCACACGACTGAATTGTTTGGTAGACAGATGTTTACATTGGTGTCTGTTTGTATGTCTGTGGTATACAAATGTATATACATATTTATGTCTGTAGATATGACGTATAGGTATGTACAATGTTTACCACACGTAAACACACATATGCACGTATTATAAAGGTAAATATACTTTCGTGCGTGTTGCTTTGATGTACGGCAAGGTGTTATTTTTTCACACACCGTTGTAATGTTTCCTTTTGTTCCTGTGTTTGGTCTTCGTTATGTGAAGTGTAGATGAATGTAGGTTCGTCTTTCTTACAACGGAAGGAATCGACGTTCGCTCAGAATCTTTGCGCCATCAATTGCCTGTATACGCCCTTCGATCATCTGAGACGGTGTCCGTCTTTAAGGTGTCGGAACTTTCAGTCCCTACCCTAAAAGTGGGAGATGTCCTCAGACCTCCTGGGTCGAGTCTCTTGACCGGACTTCCGTCACCCTCTACGACGGAAGTGGGTGCTCCCTGTCACTTCACGGATTAGAAGGACGGACCTACCACCTTCCTACCCTACCACCTCCCCTTCACTTTCTTCTCGGGTGGCGAAGGACTCAGGTCAATTACTACCGTTTCTCTTTCGTCCATTCTTCCGTCACGTCGGCGAACGACGAACGAGACTGAAGAGGGACCCCCTAAGACGGAGAACTATCTCGTCCATGGAGAGTCCTCTCCCTACAGGAACACGGGTGTCGGGAGGTCGTAGACTTCGGTCTCTGTCTCCTGCCTCTTCCTCGGATTGAGGGGAGAAAGGGGTAGGTAACGGATTTACGGACAACAAAATCAAAGTTTCAACAGGGACGGTCCTCCTAAGGTCCCACCCATCAAGGGGAGAAAGCTCGTCAAATCCCTGTCTCCAGAAGTCGTCCTGCCTTCTTTCTTCCTCAGTCCTCCCTGTCCTGGGGGTCCAAAGGCCGGCATAAGAGTCTCACGCCGTGGTTTTGAGCTCTACTCCTCCACTGGTGCTCCACCTAAAGTTTCTGTCGTCGCTCCTCGGGACCGCTGTTTGCAGGTACCAGGTGCTCCGTTCGCCGACAGGACCCGAGGGGACTCGTCCCATCGGTCCCTACCGCCGTCCCAAGTCCCGCCCTCGTTACGTGGTGAGGGGTGACCGCCGGGTGGACGGGGGGGAAGGACCCCAGCAGAGGGTCTATTTGATGGGTGGGACCTTAGGAGGACCGTCCCTGTTGAAACTTTGATTTTGTTGTCCGTAAATATGGACGTCTCTCCTTGAGTCCCTCCCACAGTGAAGACGGACAGTTCTAGTCAAATCTTGTGTTTGAAGTGTTCCCGGTGTGACCCCCTATGAAGGTCAAATTCTTCGGTCAGTCAATCCGTTGCCTACCGTCTGAGACGGTCGCTGGTGTAGGGGAAATGTGGGGATGTGTGTCAGGGGACGTGTGTCGTCAGTGAGTCGTTGACAAGTACCTTACTTACCCACATGTTGAGGAAAGGGGTCTGACCACATATATATAGAACTCGCACAGGGATCTAGTTAAGAATTTTTACTAAAGTGTACACTTTAGACACTGTCAGACGTACACTTTATACTTAATCAATGACTGGTAAGTGGACTTTAGAAGTTCTCTTAATCCTTCACGGTCCGTGGACGTAGCAATCACTTTTACGGGTGTAACCAAGATAAAGCTCAAGGTTGACCAGTGTATGTAGGGTCCGGAGCACCCTACGGGTCACTTCTAAATTGAACAGAAGAAAGGGGAAACGATCGTCTTCTCGTCTCGAGGAACGAATCTACTCCTTTAGTCTGATTGGGTCAAAACGAACCAGAGATATTTGTGGACACCTCAAACATGTTAAATACCCATTTCCACAGGGTTCTTCCTCTCTCGGTTGTGGGAGAATTAGACTGTTAAATTCGGTCAAAACAACAAAAAAAGTAAGACTTTCTTTGTTTCCTCGATAGGGGTATAACCGTACAGACTCTCACAATTCGTCAAACACACTTAATATTTTCTCTCACTCCCTGTCCCCTTGGACCACACGACGTTAGGTGCCCTAGTGTTTCTCAGTCTGTGTTGACTCACCGAGTTGTTGTTATTATTCTCTTTTGTAACAGAACCTTTAGACAGAAATACCTACGGTGGTTCTCTTTAAGATTTACATTACAAACCCATTAAGTTCTTTTAGTATAGGGACTCCATTGTCGGAAAACAAATGGTTGATCCACTTACACGAGCCCCTACGTACTTCCCTTTAAGTTTCCTACTTCCGCCTAATTCCTTCTGTTGGAGACTGTTCCCTCGATTTTTCAAGGAGGGTAGTCATTACCAGTCTTCTATACCCTTATGTCTTACAGTTCTTCATTTTGGGATGAAGAACGGTTTTAGTGTTGTTTATAATGGGGTGGCGGTGGGGACGGTAAAAAGGCGTCCTCCTCTGAGGCAGAGTTCGCACCTGCCTCGAGAGTTGTTAGTTGGAACCTGTCCTGTGCCTCCTCGCCGGCACTCCTTCGGTCACCCCACCTTTTACGGACGTTGAACCTCCGTCCCCCGGACTCCCACTCTCGCTCAACCGATGGTTTTCCAAAACCGGGACCTTTGTGTCACTGGACCCGTAGGAGTAGACATTTTACCGCGGCATTACGTATAATGGTAGTAAAGAATGACCGTCATTGTAACGTAATTATGATCCAGTAGTATACTTAGTTGACCCAGTCGTGGACTATTTCCTTTTCGGGAATGGTTAAAGTCCACTAAAAAGACATAATAGGTTGTGACGGTTTGAGTGGTACTCATTGAATGAAGAAAGAGCTCTGGTAAGATTTCCGATTTAGGTCATTGTACTTTGTTATACTGTCAGAATTAAATCTCGGTAATAAATTTTTCACTTTCACAATTGATCAGTAATTTACCTTTGACAAAGGTAAAATTTCCGACGTTTTTACAATTCAAACGGTTCAGTCTTGTAAAGTCTCAAATTTCTCTATAGACTCCAGTGGATTTTACATTGGAACATATTATATCATTTTTAATGGAGAAGTTCATCCTAAGTGGTGACAGAATTAAAATTCTACGAACCCCTTCTGACTTCCGTCCTCCTCTTCCCCTGCTCTACTACTCTACTCTGTCTCCCACTCTACCAACCTACCGTAGGGACCGTGAGTCAGCACAGGCTGCGAAACGCTGGGGTGCCTGCCGTCGCGCGGTCCGAGGAGGCAGGTTCCCTAAGAGGTCCGCTCTTGTGACCTCACCCCACGGTAAAGGAAGAGGTCCCCTAGAAGGGTTGGGTCCCTAACTTGGGCCCCGAGGACGTAACGTCCGTCTGCGAAATTGGAGACTCGGTGGTCCCTCCGGGAGGTTACCTGTACTCAAACTCATTTAAGGTCCTCAACCACTACCTGTCCCTCCGGACCGTACGACGTCCGGTACCTCAGCGTTTCTCGACCTGTACTGACACGTTGACTTGACTTGACTTAAAATTCTATTTCACGGTAGACGTTTCCATTGCTTGTGTGCAATAGATTATGAACCTCAGGCGGTAATGGTCGAAGTCGTTCCAGTACCATGGAACCTGTCGAAACTCAAGGTTTTGTCTCAGGGGTTCTTGTGACCTTTTATTCGAGAATGACCGGACGATGATACTCGTGCGGGCCCTGCCGAGACAACCAAAGGATACTGCCCTGTGTGAGGAAGAAACTTTACGTCCACCCTCCTCCCTACTATCGAAAGGTGTCGGGCTTGCACTTTGGGAAATAAGTTGAGTTAAGTTGTTTGTTTTCCCTTTGTGTTAGTAAAATAGACGATGGTGTCGGCTGATAAAACACGGACATAGTCGAAGCAGAAAGATTCCCTTTATAGAAGAAATTTTTTTTTTCTTTTTCGAAGTCGTGTTTAACAACCTTCTAGACGCCGAAGGGTCTTCTAGCTACTGAAACTAGTGGTGGAGGTTGGGGTGCGTCGCCTGTCTTCGTCACCCTGATTGTCCTCGGACGTCTGCCCTCCCGCAGGGACCACCGAGTCTGTCAGTTCTCAGGTGGACGTTACGCCCTCTGGGCCCAATCTAGGGACCCAACCCTTCTAGGGGACCTCTTCCCTTCCCGATAGGTGCGGTATAAGAACGGACCTCTTAGGGTACCTGTCTCCTCGGACCGCCCGACGGCAGGCACCCCAGCGTTTCTTAGCAAGTCCTCCGATACGGAAGATGAAGACATTTGAGGGGTCGACGCGTCGGGGGTTCTTTGTTGCGTCCCTCCAGACGACCCCGGGACTTCGTGCCACGAAGGTGTGGGTCGGGCGTCAGAGACGACGAGGGAGGGCAATGGTCCGTGTGCGCCAGTGCCTCAGCAGTTTTAATCACCTTCCCTTTCCCTAGGGAGGCGGGCGGTGGGATCTTTGGAATCATAAATACCGGAGGCCCTACATTTTTCCCCCTGGGTTGTGACGGCAAAGACATTTAGAGTATTGTCTTCTCTGTTAGGCTCTTATAAACTACTATAAGTTTATAGTAGGTGCGCAATAGTAAAAGGAGTTGTGAGGTTTGTGATGACACTGACGGTTCGTCTAGTGTGTCGGACCGTTTGCAAGTAAAGTACTTACTGTGAATTATACTTTAGTAGAAGTGACTCTTTATCCCCCTGTCACGATGTCGTCTGCGACTCCACCGTGGTCTTAGTTAGGTGGCAGGTCCTGCTACTCCTAGGGGAGCAGAGTTTGTGGCGCTGCGGCAAGGGCATTGAAGATCCTTTCTTCCGGGAAACGTCTGGAGGAGACGGGAGGGGAGCAGTGTCTGTGTTCGTCCCGAGAAAGCCTCGGCCGGGTCGGACCGAGACGTGTCTTGTCGAATCGTCTCGACGACAGACGTCAGGACAAACGAGGGGACTCGTGTCCACGGGAGACGTTAGCAGTCCCGTCTTCAAGGAAGGGAGAAGTCGAGTCTTCAAGGTCCTGAGACGTCCGTTAAGGGGACCCGGAAGGAATCTCTTCTGAACCCCGTGAAATTTTTGTCACCAAAGGGTTGTCGAGTGTCCCCAGAATCCGAGGGTCCCGTGTCGGGTCCTCTTCTGGCACCCGAGGACCGGGACCCAAGGGTGGTTTCGTAAAGAGAAAAATGAGGTGAGTGTATAATCCCAGAACGTATTCTAAGGTAAACCACGATTTATATTTTGGTTTCACTACAGAAGTTTTTACACACTTTTGGTAACGTTGTTCGCCGGGGGAGGGACTCCGGGAGAATTGCGGGAGGGGCCGGCCGGAGACGCTTCCCTCCAATACGTGAAGAAAAGGAGATTTCTTGGAGCGGGAGAAAGGAGAAGGTTTGAAGTTTTGTACTTAACTTTGCTGATTTATATAAATAAATATTATAAGTTTTTACTTGGCCCTCCAAACGTGTTGTTTAGAAAAGTTCCGCTGCTAAACAAAAAGAGTATATCTGAGATCGGACCGAAACTGATGTCGGGGCGGAGTTTAAGGTTGAGAGGGCATTTGGCAGTCGTTCTCCGTACATGGACTGTAAATGAGAGGAGCCTGAAACGACAACGTTCGGTTCTCCCCCTACTTCGGCGGAGAAGGGAAATGGAGAGGTGTTTTGACCGTAAACTAACCATACGACCCGATTAATAATCTTTAAACCGTATCAGTAGTTTTTTGCGGTTGAAGTCAGTCACAGATATATAGACTGTTGACTTTTACTTGACCTTAAAATAACTTGTAGAACAATTGCGCACAACCAGTTCATTCAACATGTAGCGCCATATTACTAGTCAAATAGACTAGAGTTTCGGTTTTCATTTACTTGTCTTTGTGGCTTCTAGACTTCATTAAACTAACGTGAGGAGTTGTCAGGTCAATTTTTACTTGACAAGACTCGTTTGACGAAGTGTCTGTTACCGTGTGCTTCCGTCTGAGAACTTTGATTGTTTAGGGTAAGTAAAGGAAGTCAAACATTTTTGTTCGTTGACTGTTCAAAGGACGGTTACTTGTATCGACTTCTATTCTTTCGAGGATTGTCCTTTGGGAAACGATTTCTCTTGTCAATACGGTAAGTCCGTACTTGAAAAAGTGGTTTGGAGTTAGTCCATTTGTAAACTGGTGTACCCTAGTACTTTATGTACGATCTAGCGGGGGTTACTACGACCTAACGAAGATTACAGATATGAAGGATACTGTGTCTACGTCCCATCGTTCCTCGATAATGTCATGTAAATCCTAAGAAAGGTGGAGGAGAGGGACGAGGGGGAGATACGTTAATCAACTACTTTTGTTCCCTTTAAAAGACGAACAAAAAAAAAAATTTCTAGTTTCACAATCAATTAACTCTAATTTTAACTGGTAAAAGTTAATTCTAATTCGGTATGTTTCGATATTTAGTAGTACTGACCTTCTTCCTATAAAGATTTACTTATGGTTCGTGAAGTTTTAAATTTCTGGTGGTGCCTGTTCTAATCTTTTTATATTCTTTACGTGGCCGAAATATAAATGTTCGAAGTTACAACAGGGGGTTTCAGTGTCAGGTCGGAGGAACCGATTGCAGAGCGAATCGTTCCACTTTCCCCCTCTAGGGGTTTGTAAAGGGGAAAGGAGATGAGTGATTTTGGTGGTGGTTCTAGGACTTGTATCAGTGTTGGGACTCGACCCCTCGGAGAGTTAATAGGACTTTTAATGTCGTGAGAAGAGATGGGTGTCTTTTCCTTTGAAAAAGATTCAATTGCCTTAGTATTATTGACCTCAAAACTTTCTCGAGAATTAAGACACACCCTCACAGGAAGGGGTCGAGCCAATGACTCTCGTGGGAAGGAATAGGGTGGGTTTCGTGGCCTAAGTGGTTGGTAGGATGTGTCCCTCGGAAGCTCGTTTCGAGGTTTTACGGTGTCAAGAAACGTAAGCTAGCGATGTCAAGTTCAAACTTCAGAGGACGTTTGTCTTTGAGAAGTAATATGACAGGGGTGCACTGAGAAGGCGGGGTCCATTGTCGGATCAGAAATGTCGAGGTGTTTCTCGTCTGTGTGCTTAGTCAAACGAGGGTGTTAATTCACTAGTTTATGTACGAAGAGCCGGAAGGACCCGCGTTGAGACTCCATTGTTTTACGTTTCATGGAACGAAAGTCGGGAAAGGGAGTGTAGAAAAGTTAATTCTATGTCAATACTTTAGGTCCTCTGACGTAAAAACCAACAACATTTTACTGGAACTAAACTGTCCGTGCCAGAGTCCAAAGTTGTCTACGACACCCTTTCGAATCTCTTCGGTCGTGCAAGAGGTCCGTAGACACTACTGAACGCCCAAAAAAAAAAAAAAATTCACCACCAATACCATCACATACACACAACCCCCCACCGCCCCTCCAATGAGCAAAGTCAAAGGTACTGTTGGTACAGAGATGAGTAGCCAATAATCTATGGTAGGTGAAGGACACAGATTTAAAAATTCGGTTAGTCTTTTCACAAATGTGTAAATTGTTGAAGACCCTGTCAGAAAGAAATTAACCCCACAAAGTTCGGAGTTTACCTCAACAGGTGACCGGAATACAAAGAGGAGAATGTATCTTGTAAAGTGTAAATGGTTAGGTGTAATTCCACTCCCTACGGGAAAGAGAACTTAGCCTTTTCGTAAGAGGAGTTTGGTCTACAGTGTTAAAGAATCCTCACGTGTTACTAAAACTAACAACCACGAAGCACGTACCGGAAAAAGAAAGGGACAATGTCTGATTTTAAATCTTTAAATCACGCACTATGACGTGTTCTGTGAATGTAATAGTTTCGTTTCTATTGTCAACTCGTGGGGAGGCGACTACCATTATAAAGTGAGAAGTCTAGGTTTTTTGCCAATCCTTTTTAATAAGACTCAACTTATTGAAACGTAAGGTGTTGAGGGTTCGTCTTTAGTGGCTCTAGCATAACATTTCGCTATACAGATGTTTGCGTTCGATCATCGACTGCAGACGTTTTTTAAACAGTGGTTTTACCGGATGAAATAGACTTATCTTCGTTGTTGTTTTTGGATTTATGGTTCCACAGAGTTGGGTTCACGCGGGCTCAATCTTTAGTTGGAACGTCTTTAGACCCGGGCTCTTCTGATGAGACTTTAATGTCGTACTAAAAGTTTCTGCCAAAACCCACTGACAAAGGGATTCAGAGGTAGATTGACTGGTTAGCCACACTCTCGTCTCACCCGACCTCAGTAAACACGTCAGAAGGCTCGAGACGCGAGAGGGGAGAGATTCCGTCTCGTCCGCTAGTTACTTTTTGTCCCTTGTTTTCCCTATATTGTCCTACAGAAGGAGTCGCCTCCTTTTACTAAGGGAAAAAGGAGTTACTCGGCCAGGGTGGGTCGGGTCCTGTCGAGGTGTGCCCTCGAGGGTCGTCTGGTCTGGAACCCCGTCTTCGTGTAAAGTGTAAACGTTAGGACACAGGGTCGACGACCGTTTGCACAGTGGAGATTCGTGTAGGACACTGTCTCCCGAGGGGCTCGGGTTGGTTAACTTTGATTATTTAATTTATTTACTTATTAGGGTGGTGCTTTTCGACGGCTCTTTCTGGCGCAAAAGGGAAGGGGTTTACAGTTAGCCCGTCATATTTGTTTCGTACTTTTTATCAGAGAGGTCGGAGGGGTCGGTCCTTAGTACCAAAAAGAGGCGGTTTGTTCCGAAGAGGTTTTTCTCTTTATAAGAGTGACGGAAGTTTCCTTTGAGAGCAGACATCTACAGTATAGTCCTATTGGTCAATGTCATAAAACTTTTCTCCAAATTTGACGGGGGTGTAAACTGTGACAAATATTAGCTATCGTTTTGTCAACGCTGTCGCTACGACATTTGAGACGGTCGGTTTGAGGTGTAAATTGTGCGATCAAGGAACTTTTACTTTCATTACAGAACCCCTCGGGTGTTTTCATTTCTGAGTCTTTCATTAATTGCCTTACTGACGTTAATAAACTAGTAAAATTATTTAATAGGTAAACAGACGACCCAAAAAAATTTAAAAGATAAAAATTTCACTGATAGGTGTGTAAGGACTCTTTGAAAAAGAAAAAATTACTTGAATGAAAACTCTGTCTTGATTATTTTTTATACGTTGAGCGGCAGGGGGCCTAGAGAGGGTACACTTCACGTCCGATATTTAGGTCCGCTTCGGTCGACCCCTGTGCCCCTGCCCGTGGAATCTTTCTCGGGGCCCGCGGGGGTTTTACGTCGGCTCGGGCTTCCCGCTCCCGCGGGGCGCTGTTACGGCTTCGTCTCGTCCCCGACGCCCCCGCGCTCTCCCCGGGGGGCCCGCAATGGACGCTAGCCGGCGCGCGGGGCCCGAGGAGCGCCGGCGTAGCCCCCCGGCGCCGCCGCGACCTGAGCGCCCCCGGGGCGGCGGCCCGGCGCGGCAGAGGCCCGGCTCGACGGCGGCCAGCGCCGGCCTTGGGCCGAGGTCGGGCCGCGGGCGGGCCCAGCCGCCGAGGCGCCCGCGCCCGGGCGGCCCAGGATCGCGCGCGGCGGGCGGACGTCGGCGTGCAGGCCGGGGCGCGTCCGGCTCGGCGCCGGCGCCGTCCACGGCCGCTCGGCCCGCCGCACAGCCTAGGGGCGGGCCCTGTGGCTCTGCCTTTGTCCCCGCGGGCGCCCTGCGCGCCCTCCGCCGACAAGCGTAGACGTCGGGGGCGGAGTCCGTGGCCCGCCAGGGCCACGGGCGTCAAAGCGGACGACGCGAACTCTGTCAGATGCAAGTCTCACACTCTCTGGGACGCCCCAGTCCTCACTGTCCAAAGTTTTTATATTGCGGGGGGGTTTAAAAAAAAAATTCTAGTTCTTACTACACAAATTCAAAATTTGTCAAGAGGTCGCTAAAGGGGGGTTCCGCAGGAAAACGTAAAACGAGAATCAATAGTACACGACAAAATTTATTGTTTCCGGGTATACCGATTTGTGCATCAGTAAACTAAAAGTTTTTCTGGAGTTTTTAACGTAGTCTTATACGTGAGTACATAGCGGATTCTTTAGTTGCTCGTTCTTAATTACCACCGTATACCACGCGAAGCACCTCCTTTGAATTAATGTTTAATTTTGTTTACGTTTTTAAGTGTTTAAGTGATTTGACTTTCATTCACTACTGGGATCTACATATGTGTTTAGTCAAATACACGTTAATCCCCTTTACATTCAAGGTCTAGGGAGATTGACGTTTTTCAGACAACTGTTCTTCTCTAAAGGGAATAAACGAGGGTTTTCCCGGAAGTCGTGGGCGAGTCGTGTCCGCAAAGGACGCCGGGTGGACCTTCCGTTGAAAATTTGAACGTTTATGAGTAGATTCTCCTGTTAAGATAACCGAGCGTTAAGTTTTATTTTCACGAAATCAAACTTTTCGGACAAATTTTCCGAAGTTCTGACCCTCGAAAGAAAGACAGAAACTGTAGTGTCTCAAACTTCCAGTGTCAAGACGTTTTGACGATTATTGTTACCATGGTACCAAACTGTGGTTTTCCTTTTCGTTTATACACAAAAGACTCAAAGATAAAATCCTCGAGTTTTTCAGGGAAGCTTTTAATGAGAACGGGAGGAGGAAGGGTTAATATCGATTTATTTACATTACCTTCTAAAAATCGTAATTAATTTGTAGTTTCCGTGGAAAAGACGACGGACTACAGGTGCGTTTCTTTGTCAACATGATCCAATGTGAACTGGTAGAAGTTTCAGGAGGGCGTCTATAGAGTACATTAGAAATGAGGTGAAGACACTATTCTGTCTGTGATATTAGGGACCAAAAGTTTGTTCCTTCACCTCCAGGATTTCTTATGTCACTGAACAGATTTTAGTGTGTCGACCAGGAATCTCGTCGCCTCTAGGAGTTCATTCTAAGGTCGTGAAGGTTGACTAAGGACGAAAAAGTTCACGGGTGGACCGGGGGGTTGATAAAGAGATGTTTGTGATACCTTTTACTCCCCAGGTTTTGTGTCCAAGGACATCGGTGTCAAAGAATGGACAACATCTCGTCGCTAGATCGTCTTACCTTTCGTCGATCGACGTTTCCAGAAGTCGAGACGATTTCCTCTTTCGACTGACCAGTCTGAAGACAGGACACCACCTGGTCCCGTGGGACCGTCTGACTTTCGAGCCTCGAGACCCCGATTCGTTACGGGGACAGTGGGCGTCCGGAAAAGTGTGAGTAGTCTCCGACTGAGGTGCACTGTGCACCTCCTCCCTCCAAAGGAGGCAGGGTCGTGACTTTCATGTGTCCTGGAGACCTCGGAGTCTTCAAAGGCTAAGGTCCGCCGGACGACCTCGCTCAGACCGGTAGGACAGGCCTGGGTCACTGTTCGCCCCGCACTGAAGAGTCGGGAGGCCGTGGGGACCCTTTCAGTGGTCAGTCAAGAGAAACACCGTGAGGTGAAGGAGGAAGGGAGGCGGCTTTCCTTTACATTGACGAGACTACTACCCAGGGTTTGGTGGATTGATGGTCGGTCCACTCCCGTCCCACTGTGAATTGCCTTTTGTGTCTTTATGGACTGAGACTTTTTTGCTGAGAAAGGACAAGAATACGTCGAGTGTTCTTTCACCGATCCGCACCTTCTGTGCCTGAAACTTCCTCATTGCGTTTTGAATGAGCCACTTGAGTAAGCTAAGGAAACAACTGTCGACCAGATCCCTGAAGGGGTCGTCAATTCACCAATTCTAAGAACGGAAGATCACGTCCCGCACACCCAGGGGACCAACCCCTTGATTCTAGGGTATATGGAGCGTCGGTTTTTGGGACTCATATTTGTTGTATTCGTCATGACAATGTTTAAGTTATTTCTGTATTTTAAAAAAATTAAATTTTTTTTTACTAGAGAAATGTCAGTGTGGTAGGTGACACCGGAAGTTTACAGTGTTTACGATCCGGCGTTCTGTAGAACCGTGGTTGTCCTCCCCCAGTCGTTGACCTTTCTTTTCGATCACCGCTCGTCAGGGAGTTTCGGTCTCGAGTGGGCTTCTACCCGACCAGTCCTCTTTGGTGGGAAATGAGTAAATAAGACATTTGGAGTGTGTAACTTTTGGACAGTCGTTCCGAGACAAGATCCGAGACTCAGATGTCTTATTTCTGACGCAGTATGTCTCGGGAGTCTGTCCGTCTGTCAACGTCCCGCCACCACATTCGCGACGTCCTTTTGGCACAATGTCCGCCAGAGCCTGCCGGACCACCTCCACCGCCTTCGTGGTCTAGGGTCGGTGATCTGAACAGTAGTCACTGTTCTCGGGACCCGGAAACCGAAACGGTTTTTCTTAAGGGTGTTTCTGTCCTTCACCACTTTGTACATTTCATAAATAGTTCTCCTTTTCTCCTGCCCCGCACGCCGATCCGCGGACCCGTGTGCGTCCCGAGGGCTCGGCACGGGAGCCTGTCAGGTTCAGCGAAAGTGTCCATAAAGAAGACGCAAAGGAAAGCGGTTAGGAAAACTAAACGGGCCAAGAGTCGGACATAGACCATATAGAGTCTTGGGGGGCCCCGAGGGGACCCCCGAGTCTGTCATTTCTTAGGTGGACGTTACGTCCTCCGGACCCAACCCTTCTAGGGGACCTCTTCCTTTACCGTTGGGTGAGGTCCTAAGAACGGATTTCTCAGGGTACCTGCCTCCTCGGACCACCCGATGTCAGGGACCTCGGTTTGAGCGGACTTCGTTGAATCGTGTGTGAGTGTCCTCAGAGGGTACACACGTGTGCGTAGAGAATCGACTCTTCCTAGATTGGTTTGTCCGTAGACCCATCTTGTAGGGAACTGTATTCAGAGGAAGCAGGAGGTTTCTCGGAAAGACGCGTACACACCAGTCCCGCCAGACGACTGAAGCTCTTGCTCTCTGTACACCAGACCCGTCCCGGGTCGGAGGAGGGAATTAGAAGGACGACAAGAACAGAACCTCAAAGCCAGGTGTCCCCTACTTAGAGGCTAACGAAATGCGAGATCTCACCCCGAGTAGATAGAGGACGGAGTGTCCATGGCCCACTAGCCCACAGTCACCAGGGTCAGAATCTGGTCGAGTCGAAGTCTCGAGTCGGAGCGGGAGACGAGACAAAACGATCCTCGACTGAGAACGTCCGACTCTAAATGTCTTAGGACCCAGTCCACCGATTATCGATCTGTACCGGGTACTCGTCACAACCTCTTTCTCACCTTCCACCCTCTCTTCAATTCCGGTCTCTTAAAAAAGTGGAGGGAGAACGGAGACTGTCGTAGAGGTCGACACTGACGTAGACTGATTCCGAAGACGGGCCACTGGGGTCGGGAACCGAGTCCATCGTGATGCTGAAGGGCAATTGACAGGTCGAATTACTACAATTACTGAAAGACGATTTTAATCGACGACCATTGAAGAAGGAAACAAACGCAGAGTCTAGGAGACAGTGGACATCCCGTTACGGGACGTAATTAAGGGAAGACACATGTGGTCGTTTAGGGTCACCTGCCCATTAAATGTTTTACCAGACTCGTCGTGAGGAGTTTTCCTACGTTACGACTCGAATCAACGAGTCAGCACAGACTGAGAAACTTGGGGTCCCTGACATCGGGTGGTCAAAGGAGACAGAGACTCCTAAGAGGACCGTTCTTATGACCTCACCCAACGGTAAGGGAAGAGGTCCCCTAGAAGGGTTGGGTCCCTAACTTGGGTCCAGAGGACGTGACGTCCGCTTAAGAGATGGTAGAATCGGTGGTCCCTTCGGGTGCATCTCGGTAAGTCAAGTCAAGTCAGCGAGTCAGCACAGGCTGAGAAACGCTGGGGTACTTAGTGTCGTGCGGTCCGGAGGGACAGGTAGTGGTAGAGGACCTCAAGTGAGTCTGAGTACAAGTAGCTCAGGCACTACGGTAGGTCGGTAGAGTAGGAGTCAGTAGGAGAAAAGGAGGACGGGGGTTAGGGAGGGTCGTAGTCTCAAAAAGGGTTACTCAGTTGAGAAACGTACTCCACCGGTTTCATAACCTCAAAGTCGAAATCGTAGTAAGGAAGGTTTCTTTAGGGTCCCGACTAGAGGAAGTCTTACCTGACCAACCTAGAGGAACGTCAGGTTCCTTGAGAGTTCTCAGAAGAGGTTGTGGTGTCAAGTTTTCGTAGTTAAGAAGGCACGAGTCGGAAGAAGTGTCAGGTGTAGAGTGTAGGTATGTACTGGTGTCCTTTTTGGGATCGGAACTGCTGAAACACACTGGGGTATCTGTCGTCGGGTGATCCCAATGGGGGCAGGGACCCTAAGAGGTCCGTTCTTATGACCTCATCCGACGGTAAAGGAAGAGGTTTCTAAAAATGTTCGATAGTTTTGTCAATAAAATTTTATTAAATTCTATTGGATTTGTGTATACGATATAGTTATTTGTTTTTATCGAATATAAGTGAATCATTTTCTTTTTCTGTAAGTGTAATGGAATGTTTATTTTTTATGACAAATGTAGTCAAAAATTCTGTGTTAACTTTCGTTCCACTAAACCTTTTCATTCATTTTCCTAAACGTTTCTTTACAATCATTTCCCGTTTGTTTGTTCTTGTCGCCCATACTAGAAGTATAGTCTATTTCCATGGAAGTAAGTTTCCGTAAGTCACTGGTATCTTTCCGTGAACGTTGTTAAATCTCGACTTACATACTAAGTCATCGTCTTACCAATGTGCCGTCGCGTGACTATTCGAATTTCGTTTCTAATATTCTCAGTTTTTAATCACTACTGTTTTTCTAGTTAATCGTTTTATAAAGGCAAGTGATTACAGCCAGATAATGTCTCGTTTACTTATAAAAGTTTTTTTTCAATCCTTTTGTCTACTGGACTTACGTGTGATTCAACATACAGACCACGTACCCCTACTAGGTCTCTCTACTGGACCCCACCCTCCATCCTCCCCCCAAGTCCTAACCCTTGAGTACATGTGGGCACCACCTAAGTACAGTTACATACCGTTTTGGTTATGTCATAACATTTCATTTTATTTCATTTTTAATTTTTATTTATTCATTTATTTTACTCAACTTTTCACAGGGGTGTTAAGGATGAAAGACTCTACAAGATAATGACCATAAAAAGTAGGAATTTATAAACTATTTTGAATATTCGTTTCGATACACCGGAATCTCTTTATAAATATAGATAGTTTTGAATGAGATTTCTTTGTCTTTTTAGTCTTTTCTGTTGGTATTGTTTTCTTCTCCACAGTGTCTCGATGAGGGGTTTTTTGTGTTTCGATTCTGAGTACCCCAGCGTTTCTCAGCCTGTGTTGACTCGCTGACTTGACTTGACTGATCTACCTGGAATCAGCCGTTTCATTACCGAGACGAAAACTTATATGATAGATCCAACGAGTATTGAAAAGAAGGTTCCTCATTCACAGAAAATTAAAGTACCGACGTCAGTGGTAGAC